>JAXGGA010019210.1:0-20498 GCA_038373865.1 Uloborus plumipes
AGCGTCCCTTTTTAGGGACGGTCCAAAAAAGGGTCTGAATTTCCCCAAAATGAACATTTCAACCAAATAATATAATAGTGTTCAATGAGTACCTTGGTATTGTTTCAATTCGTTATTAACAGATTGCAGCACATAACCATTGTAAAGTGAGTTCTGTAGCAGTTTTAATATGATCTTTGTCAAAAATTGCATCGTTTACAATCTCAAGAAAAAAAAGCAAAGTTTTCAAACTTATTCCCAGCTTCCCAGTTTATGTCAATTGCTGATTTTATTTCTTCTTATAAAATGTCTTTTCAAATGTTATATCGTAGGCAGAAAAAAAAAAATCAGTAAAAAAGTATGTACCCTCTGGGGTCTATCGTAACTTTTAAAGGACGATTTTTCTTTCCTTAATAAAAAAATTATTTTTTAAATAATATTTTTTTTATTATTTTTCCTGTCCATTAAACACTGTTTGTAACCAGTATACAAAATATCTTTGGGAAAAAAATTTCAGGCATTAATGGGTTAAGGGGCCCCGAAAAATGCATTGCGACAGACCCCCAAACCTATAAATCCCCCACTGGGCATCTAGAATGGAAAATGCGCAATTATTCGAAGAACCTAAGATGCTAGGCTCGTCCCCATACCTACTCTGAAATTTTACAATAAGCATCGCTAAGTATTTATTAATTTTCTTTCAGTTTTAAGCCGATAACTTCAAATGAATTTCTGTAAACACAAAGACCTAATGAGCCTTCTGGTGCGAGGATCTATTTCTTGACATTCATTTGTTCTCCCAACAAAGCTAATGATTTTCTATTTTGAAACCAGAAACGGAGACGGGTCGTTATTTCTTCAAATTAGGATTTTAGAATGAAAACGAAAGTGGGGGGCGGGGGGGGGAGTGAGAACTTAAAATTAAAAGAGTGAAGCATTTATTGGGGAGAGGGTAAAATTTTACGGAGGAGGGAGCTCTCTATTTTTTATTAACTGGTTAGAAATTAAAGCATTTCTGAAAAAGAAATACGCTTAACCTGTTAGCTATCAAACTATTTTTAAATGGAAATTTTATAGAAACCTTTTTTAATTGCATTTTATACTTCATAAATAGAGTAAAGATAAAGTTTATTCACTGACAGTATTTTGTAGTTGAAATAATAGATGATATGTAAATAGCTATCTGGGCGTTTGCGGTAGTAAAAAAAGTAGGTAACTTTCCTTAATCTTATCTTTGAAGATACCAATTTTTTTAATTTAGAGCTTAGTTTTAGTAAAATCAAAACCAGCTAAGGAAAGGTACAATATACTTTTTTAAAAAAATCCGTTGTACCCAGAATTGAAAACTGCATCTGCTGCAACATGACAAACTTTAGACGTCACCTGCTGGACTGATCGGGAAAAGAAAGGTTCAAAAGTGTTTTAGTGGTGTAACCAAAGACCCTGGTGTAACCACATGTGTAAGGAAACCAGCAAATAAGAATAAGAAGTGATAAAAAGGTACTATTTTCAGTGAGGGGTCTGAAAAAGGCGATCTTTAAATAGATCACTGGGCGATGACGGGTAAAATTAAAAATTATTATCTTTGCTTCTGAATTAGCATGATTAAAACAACAAAATAATAAAAATATGACATAAAATGCAATGAAAATTATATTCTCTTCCATGACAACTCACGTCTTTTCTGCATAATTACAGTGAACTCTCACTTATGCACCGGCCCAAGGGACCAACAGAAAAGGCGCATAAGTGAGAGAGACGTATAAGTGAACAAGCCTATCTAAAGGACTAAAACGCAACATAGGCTCTAATGAGAGAATGAATAAGAATGTTCCTATGGACAAAGGGGGACATATTACAACTGTTTGGCAACTACTGTAACGTAACTACAATGATAAAGCGCAAACAAAAATTGTAGCATATCTAATTACAAACTGTTCCTTTTAAAATGATGCATAATCGATAATTGTCCCTCTTCGAACTCTAGTTCATGCGGAAAAAATAACTTCCGTGAGCAATAAATAAGAAAGATTAAAAAGAAAGTGAAGAAAAATGCTTGTTTTTTAAAGAAAATAAATTAATTTTTTTACAATTTACGGAAAATTCGACGCATAAGTGAAATATTTATCTTTAGAGCGACGCATATACGAATGATACTATCATTATTTCGCTATGGAATGTGTTGGGACCATTTAAAATCGTCGTATAAGTGAAAAAGGCGTATAAATGAGGCGGTGTATAAGTAAGAGTTCACTGTATTTACTTTATGAAACGTGTGCAGAGCAGAGGATGAACATAAAAAAATTCGAAATTGCGAAATGCCTTCGAAATGCACGTTTAAAAACCTTTTCTAGGCGAGAAAAAGCGCATTTCCAGCAGTGATGATTAAATTTAGTTCGTGAAAACTCGCAGTGGATGAAACTAATTAAATGGTGTTAGAATGGAGTCCCCAAGAATAGCTATGCAAAAAATACATTTCTGGGAAGCGACATGTAAGAAATGATGTTTTATACAATGAATCTCTAATAATAATAAAGCTGAAGGTGGGTCTGTCTGTCCTTCTTTCCTTCCTTCTTTCTTACTGTCTGTTACGCGCGTAGCGCCAAAACCGTACGGTCGATTTTCATGCCACTTGGCATAAAATTAGTTTGTAGCATGTAGTTTTGCACCTCGAAGCGATTTTTCGAAAATTCCATTTCGTTCTTTTTCTATTCGAATTCTTAGTGGAAATTCGATAAAATAGGGAAGAAATATTTCATACACATTTTCAAGTCTTATGTCATTCGAAATTTTCTGCACAAAATGAAGTTTTTTCGAAGTTTCTACGATCATCAGGAGAGCTGTAACAATTGTTTTTAGAATCCCGGAATTCAAGGCTTACCTTCAGTAAAGCAAGCCAAACGATTCTAAAATGGTTGAGCTGGAGAATAAAATTTGTTTGAAAAGAGAGATGAAATGAATTATTTTATCAACGGAAATCAACTTTTCATGTTGTTACCATGGTTACCGTGTTCATACTTATTTTTGTTTCGTTCTTTTTCCACCGTTGCTAGACGTAGTATTTTTGATACTACGGTAGTATTTTTTCGGCTCAAATAAGGAGCGTAGTATTTTTCTGGCAACCCTGTTTCCAATATACTTTAATGACTTAATTAAAAGATTTGACGGATTTTTTTTTTTTTTTTCATTTCCATAGATTTCGCATTTTAGCAATATTGATCTTGGCAACGTTTGGAAACAGTAGTATTTTGTAGTATTTTTTAGAGGAAGCGTAGTATTTTTCTGTTTCAATTCTCTGGCATCCCTGTCTTTTCCTGGTGAAAATGTGCTTTGGGACAAAACTTGGCGCGTTTTCAAAAAGTCACCAACTGGAGCGTTTTTGCGTGTCTCGCGAAATTGAAAGCTCCGAGAGAAACTACGCAAAATAGTCAGGGTTACCACGCTTGGCACGCCTATCGCCCATTTAGCGAGAAAAGGGTACCTAAAGCACAGATTAACCAAATATCGTATCAATTGCGATATTGCATCGTTCTTTTTAAAGTGTTTCATTTCGGAAAATGTATTGTTTTGTTTTTTAAGCTAGGAAAGAAAACTTTCTTCTTCTTTTAAACTTTGGTAAGATTTCTGTTGGTTTCTGTGAGCAACAAAATTGTTCTTATTTTCTCTTTTGGCTTATTTTTGTGCATCTCCCCTTGGGGTTGCATTCAAATGTTCCAAGGGGGTGTTTTACCACTTTTATGGAGTAAATCAGTGTTCATTTCAATGCAGACAAAAGTGATATGAATTGGCACGACCACTTGGCGATATATCGCCAAGCTTTTGTTCGCCAAGTATTTGCCGCCAATTTGGCGACATATCGCCAAGTTGGCGAAAAAAATTGTTTTCTTTTTTTATTTGGACTCAATTTGGCGCTATTGGCGATATTTTGCGAAAAATCCACTGAATGATGTTAAAATCGGCGATATTTAGGGGATTAATCATTGTAAAACATTTTTTTTTGCATTGTTTCGTGGCAAACTAGGGATATAAATATTTGAACTGTTATCTTGCTCACTCCAAGCACTATTTTAGCTCTTAAGGCATCTACTAAAAAATTTACACGTAAAAATAAGTAGCGTGGGGTCCATACCAGATTTTTATATCATACTTTGAAGGAATTATAGTTGAATTACAACTAAAATAGAGCATTTTTTCTGCTATATCAATTATTTTACAAATGAACTTTTAATTTTATACCACGGGCAAAGCCGTGCGGGTACCGCTAGTAAAATAATATTTTAGCACTTACAGCAACATCATTCAATTTTTACTACGAAAGTTTAAAGCCTGGTTTTGAAGCAAAACCACTATTACTTCGAAAAAACAGAACGAAAAATTCACCTTGCTGTTAAAACCGAATAAAATATAAACTGAACATTACTTGTTTTAGAATTTTATTTCACCATTCATTACGATGTACTAATTATATACCAGATGGTTGCAGAGGTTAAATCAACCGCGGCCTCAGGAAAATTTCCCATTATCGTTGGAAGACAAGTCATGTCTTTAACAAATTTAGATGCAACGTCAAGCAAACAATAAAAAACTTTAAAATATGAGCGAAATATTTTATAAAATAAATGCATTTGGAAAAGAAACAACACAAAAATAAAATATTTAATAACCTAAATACTATATTATTGCTACCTTAAGTCAATGGGCTTAACTTATTGTATAACCAATGGGCTCAACCAATGGTTATACAATAAGTTTATTGTATAACCATTATACTTATTGTATACCAATTATTATATTGTGTACTAATACTTATTGTATAGCCAATGGGCTTAACTTATTGTATAAACTTATTTTCTGTATTTGATGAATATTTTTTTTAGAAGCAGAGCTGGGCACAAGCTTAGATCAGAGATTAGTGTTGTTGTTGTTTCTAATCTCCCATCTGGTTCGACGGAGTCAGACCAGATCAACGAATCCGTTGACATCAATGAAATCCGATACCAAAAGGGAAGTAGTATGGATATCCTCCCAGTTCAAACCCAAACAGTCCGAGATATGTTGAGGTGAAGCCTGGTCATGGTGGCACTTAGGGCAGAGAGGATATGTCTTACTGCCCTCAGAATATTTAAGGCCTTTTATGTGACCACTGGCAAGTCGAGACAGGCAAGTGTTGGACTGCCTGTCGCATGGGAGAGATGATGTTGATGATCAGAGCTTAGTAAATGGAGGGAGCAAGTCCAATCATTGGCGGAGAAAAAGCTGAAACAAATATCCCAAGTCGCATGCTTCAACATCGGCGAATGGGAGACACGTTTTGCGTAAAACAAGAGAAAGAAACCCGACTTCTTCCAATACTTTACTTTAAAATGTGTCACGTGACTCGAGATTTGTGTTTCAAGCATTGAAGACTACACTCCCTACACCTTTGTTCGTTCTCAATGGGTACAAGCCTTGCAGAAAAAATATTATAAAAATGTTTCCGCTTTGAATAAAGGTTTACCAGCTACTAAATACTCACGTTTGCATTGGCGAGGGCAGAAAAATCTGGAGTCAAATAGAACATGATTCCTTCCGCAGCTCCCGGTAACGTACATCCTCGGACTAGAAGTACTAGAAGGACGACGTAAGGAAAGAGGGCGGTGAACCACACCACCTGTGGAGGAATGAATATAGGAGTTAATGGTGAAGATTATTCCATTTGCATGTGATGTCATCAACACTCATTACCAAACACGTTGATTTATGTAGTGAGAATTGAAAAACTGTGAGAGTAACTTCGTCAACTGAACTATTATAAGCTGGGCCGTGGTAGCTCGATCGGTAAAGCGTCGGACTGGTGATCGGAGGGTCCCGGGTTCGATCCCAGCCGATCAAAGATCCACTGTCTTCATTAATGGTGGCTGGGGGACGTTAAAATTGTCGTGGTCACAAAGTCCTCCAAGTGAAACGATACCTCTGAGTGTGCTGGGCCAAGGGTTGTCTCGGCCCTTGGTCTTGTTCAAAAAAGAACAGAGCGCTCTTCAGGGCTCCATCCCGGTTAAACCACGAGCTGTGGTATGTACGGGGGGAACCATGGAGTGTGAAGTGAAGTGAAAGTCAAAACCAACTGGAACCAAATGCGTTCTGGAGAGCAGGGACTCTGCATCCATTCTCATCAACCCCTCCCGCGCCTTCGGCCCTATTCCGGTTAAACCACGAGCTATGGTAGGTACGGAGAACCGTGGAGTGTGTGAAGTGAACTCTTGTAAGCAATAAGTTAGTTCCTTAAGCCAGTGATGAGACAGAACTACCGTAAATCAGGGTTACTTGGACCCTAGGGGGTTACTTGAGCCCACTACAATAAAATGATAAAATCTAGGTTTGGTACCTACTAGTTGAAGACTTGCACGTAGTTCCTCGTTTCTCCACTAGGTAGAAGCCCTCTGCAGTCTCTTACGCTAGTACCAAACCCAGATTTTATCATTTTACTGTGGGCTCAAGTAGCCCTCTTGTGGGTCCAAGTAACCCTGATTTACGGTACATGCAAAATACCGACAGCCCGTTTATGGCATCCAGAGACAGTTGTTTCTTCTGTCTGGAATAGTCAGTAACCGAGCTGGACGTAGTTGTTCTCCCATTGAAACTGAAATTTCAGACAAACTGTTAGCAGTAGGAATTTATCACACCAGAGAGTGTCCGCAAGCATAGGTGAACTCCTAAATTCAAGGCAAAGCTTGGGTAAAGCTTTCACACCAACTCTCGCTGGTGTGCGAAACTATCTTTAGCTACCAGTTTGTCGGACATCTCAGCTTCAATAGGAGAGCGTCAACCTCCAGCTCGTTATTGACGAATCCAGACAAATTAGTCCGTAACAAAGATGAAACAGCAGTCTCTGGATATTATAACAGGGCTGTCGGTATTTTGAATGACAGACTAGTCATTAATGCTTTTTTCCATAACTTATCAAAGTATCTTATCTCATACTCAATCAAGTGAATGTCAATGGAAGAAATTTCTTAATACTAATTGCATTGGTTGTGGATAAGAATGTCATTTTAAAGGGTAAATTCCTCAATTGGCCATTACAAAGGATGTACTAAAAATAATCCTAAATATAGTTTAAAAAAAACTAAAAAATACGCTTTTTGGGGTTAATCAAACTATATTTTTCATGATGCTCTAACTGCTTTCCCCCTGATGTTCAAAACTATTGAATATCCGCTAAGTTTACATGCACTTATAATACATCAATATGTAATATAGTTTAGCCTATAGTATTAATAATAATGTTAAATATAATCAGTACTCTTGTATTTTAAAGAACGAGAATTTTATCTTTAACCAAGGCTTCACTAGATAGCGTTTTATACAGGCTGCTTCATTACTCAAAACATCAATGGTAAAGATTTGCCAGCTAGAGAGCGCTGAATGAGGACCACCCAAATGTTTGTTTACATTTATTAGCATGTTGTTTCTGCTGTAGAAAGTGATGTTTATCTACTTATATTAAAAACTGAGTATCTTTCTAACTTTCTATCTTTCTTTCTATCTATGTCACGCTTCTTTCTCCTGAACGCCACTGAACTGAAAGTCGAACCAGGTACCGATGGATAGGTAATTTTTCAGGCTTCATTAGTTTCAATTTATATAATTATACGATTTTAATTAGCGAAGATATCAATTAATAAGTAGTCAAGTTTAAAGCGATTAAGCCTAATAAATGATTAAATATGAAATCCATTTTTGCAAAACGTCGTTGCTATGAAACAGTGATAACAATGATAATGAGAATTCTGAATGAAGGCTTAACTAAATCAAACACGAAACTCATAAGCGGGCCACTTACGTAGAATTTTTATCGCTAGCTACTTGTAATATTTTGAAACATTCATTTGTTGAAAAGCCATCTACTTATATTAAAAACCGAGTGTCTATCTTTCTTTCTATCTATGTCACGCTTCTTTCTCCTGAACGCCAATGAACTGAAAGTCGAACCAGGTACCGATAGATAGGAAATTTTTCAGGCTTCATTAGTTTCAATCTATATAATTATACGATTTTAATTAGCGAAGATATCAATTAATAAGTAGTCAAATTTAAAGCGATTAAGCCTAATAAATGATTAAATATGAAATCCATTGTTGAAACGCGGTTGCTATGAAACAGTCATAACAATGATAATGAGAATTTTGAATAAAGGCTTAACTAAATCAAACACGAAACTCATAAGCGAGCCACTTACATAGTATTTTTATCGCTAGCTACTTGTAATATTTTGAAACATTCATTTATTGAAAAGCCATCTACTTATATTAAAAACTGAGTATCTTTCTAACTATCTTTCTAACTATCTTTCTACAAATCTTTCTAACTATCTTTCTATGTCACGCTTCTTTCTCCTGAACGCCAATGAACTGAAAGTCGAACCAGGTACCGATAGATAGGTAATTTTTCAGGCATCATTAGTTTCAATTTATATAATTATACGATTTTAATTAGCGAAGATATCAATTAATAAGTAGTCAAATTTAAAGCGATTAAGCCTAATAAATGATTAAATATGAAAGCCATTGTTGCATTGCAAAACGTGGTTGCCATGAAACAGTAATAAAAATGATAATGAGAATTTTGAATGAAGGCTTAACTAAATCAAACACGAAACTCATAAGCGGGCGACTTACATAGTATTTTTATCGCTAGCTACTTGTAATATTTTGAAACATTCATTTGTTGAAGAGCCATCTACTTATATTAAAAACTGAGTATCAATGTCTGCTTTTTTTCCTTTGAGCGAGCTGAACTTACTGAAACTTTCCTCACCATCTTGAAGGCGCGAAGCATCTCCATAATTCGAATGATTTTTTTATATAGGAAAAAAGTAAAGGCGTGAAGCGCCTGTTAGCGAGCCGCCTTGGCGGGGAGTACTTTCTTGAAATTTTCCTCACTACTTTCAGGGCACGAAGTGCCCGTGCAACGCCAGGCCACGTGCGTGGTATGTCTTGAAATCGAATGAACATTAAATTATATCAAATAACATAACTTCAGAATGAGGTAAAGTTAGAGAAGGGGGACGTTATGCATCAACATGCCGCAGGAAGCTAATCTAGCTGCCCTGGCAGCTAGTCTACTTATATTAAAAACTGAGTGTCTATTAAGGCTCGACCGACCCAAATGGATCAAAGAGAAAAAGATCCAATAAAATATGGTATTAAAGTACGAAGAACAAATCGGTACTTCTGAACCAGAACGACGTAAGTCCAAAAATGGCCATTTTCACTTTTTTGCTTCATTGTATGTAGAATCTTATTCCACATCGACTCATTAAAACAGTTTTCTATAAAACAAATTCCGTCACAATTATTTAGCAGCGTGAAAAGAGCGCGAGTCCCATCCTTTGCATGTATCCGACAATCTTTGTCACCCTCTACTGCAAAATGGCGAAAATTAACTTACGTTAGTCTGGTTCTGAGGTACAGATATTAAAAACTGAGTATCTACGTCTGCTTCTTTCCCTTGAGCGAGCAGAACTTGCTGTAACTTTCCTCACCATTTTGAGGGCGCGAAGCATCTCAATAATTCGAATGATTTTTTTGATGCAGAAAAAAAGTGAAAGCGTGAAGCGCCTGTTAGCGAGCCGCCTTGGCGGCGAGTAATTTTTTTGAAACATTCTTTACTACTTTAAAGGCGCGAAGCGCCCGTGCAACGCCGGGCCACGCAGCTAGCTGCTTGGGCATTAGCGGGCCACGTACGTAGTATGTCTTAAAATCTTATGAAAATTGAATTGTATCAAATATTATCACATCAGAATGAGGTAAAAGTTGGGTGGCGGGGGGACATTATGCATCAACATGCCGCAGGAAGCTAATCTAGCTGCCCTGGCAGCTAGTCCTATCTTTAAGGGTTAAAAAATATTGATGTAGTTAACTGAAGTGGAGTACAGAGTGAATTGATGCCGAAGGCCTTATTAGTACTGCTTTTTAGGGGAAATAAATTCACTTTTCAGGTAAAGTTGGTCGCAACTCATGATTCAGTCATACGACATTCATTCATTGTTTACTTTCTTCGAATTAGCAACATATAGCAATGGCGTTCAATTTTGACATCTCTGCATTAATAAAATATACGCTTATATTCGCAGCCGATAAATAACTAGCTGTCGTGGCCGTCACGAAACTTTCTTCTATATCTATCTTATGAATTCCAGTTACAAAATAAAATACGTATACTCGCCCGAATAATTGGAAACAGCTCCAATTTCCCAATCATCGTAAAAACCCTGCAAATGCAGAATCAATGAGCGAAATTGGAAATCATTACAAAAGCCTTGTTTAGATTAATTGCAAACATTTTATTTGTTAGTAAAAAGAAATTGGCAACAGTTAAAAATTTCAAATCATTGAAAGTTTTCAGCTGTTTTGATAATTCAATATCGTGAAAGCGATTTTTTAATGAATTAATTTTACGCATTGTTGACTAAGCGCAAAAATCACCCCACCCACCCCCTGGGGCGATTGGCGCCAAAATTTAATCGATGCTTGCTTCCATATTGGGTTAGTGTTATTCCAAATTTCATTCAAATCTCAGCAATATTTCTCGAGATACAGTAGGTGCAATGACAAAAGAAGCACTTTTGATTGCTCCACCCCCTTTGAGATATTGACACACAAATTGAATCAGCACCTGTACTCAATAGGGTCTACCTATGGACCAATTTTCGTTTGATTCCGCCGGTTACTTCCTGAGATATAGCAGTCACCCCCGCGCAGAACACGTGCGATTGCTCCACCCCCCTTCGAGATATTGACAAACAAATTGAATCAGCATCTGTACTCAGTAGGGTCTACCTATGGACCAATTTTCGTTTGATTCCGCCGGTTACTTCCTGAGATATAGCAATCACCCCCGCGCAGAACACGTGCAATTGCTCCACCCCCTTGGAGATATTGACAAACAAATTGAATCAGCACCTGTACTCAGTAGGGTCTACCTATGGACCAATTTTCGTTTGATTCCGCCGGTTACTTCCTGAGATATAGCAATCACCCCCGCGCAGAACACGTGCGATTGCTCCACCCCCCTTGGAGGAATTCGCTAAAAAAAGTCAGGTGCACCAGTTCACATGGTGGTACATATGTGCAAAAATTTTTGTTCGATTTCATTCAGTAGTTTTTGCTCTAGCGCGGCCACAAAAACTGGTCACACACATACAGACTCACACACACACAGACACACACACAGACACACAGACACACAGACACACAGACACACAGACAGACAGACATTTTCCAAAAATGGTCGAAATGGACTCAGCGCACCTCAAAACGTGCAAATCCGTCAAAATTCGACATTCGAAAATTTTCACGAAACCAATACTTTCTTTTATTACTTTCTTCTATATCTAATATATAGAAGAAAGTATTGGTTTCGTGAAAATTTTCGAATGTCGAATTTTGACGGATTTGCACGTTTTGAGGTGCGCTGAGTCCATTTCGACCATTTTTGGAAAATGTCTGTCTGTGTGTGTGTGTGTGTGTGTGTGTGTGTGTCTGTCTGTGTGTGAGTCTGTATGTGTGTGACCAGTTTTTGTGGCCGCGCTAGAGCAAAAACTACTGCATGAAATCGAACAAAAATTTTTGCACAAATGTACCACCATGTGAACTGGTGCACCTGACTTTGTTTAGCGAATTCCTCCAAGGGGGGTGGAGCAATCGCACGTGTTCTGCGCGGGAGTGAGTGCTATATCTCAGGAAGTAACCGGCGGAATCAAACGAAAATTGGTCCATAGGTAGACCCTACTGAGTACAGGTGCTGATTCAATTTGTTTGTCAATATCTCCAAGGGGGGTGGCGCAATCGCACGTGTTCTGCGCGGGGGTGATTGCTATATCTCAGGAAGTAACCGGCGGAATCAAACGAAAATTGGTCCATAGGTAGATCCTACTGAGTACAGGTGCTGATTCAATTTGTTTGTCAATATCTCCAAGGGGGGTGGAGCAATCGCACGTGTTCTGCGCGGGGGTGACTGCTATATCTCAGGAAGTAACCGGCCGAATCAAACGAAAATTGGTCCATAGGTAGACCCTATTGAGTACAGGTGCTGATTCAATTTGTGTGTCAATATCTCAAAGGGGGGTGGAGCAATCAAAAGTGCTTATTTTGTCATTGCACCTACTGTATCTCGGGAAATATTGCTGCGATTTGAATGAAATTTGGAATAACACTAACTCAATATGGAAGCAAGCATCGATTAAATTTTGTCGCCAATCTCCTCAGGGGGAGGATGGGGTGATCTTTGCGCTTAGTCAACAATGCGAAAAATTAATTCATTAAAAAATCGCTTTCACGCTGTTTAATTATCAAAACAGCTGAAAACTTTCAATGATTTGAAATTTTTAACTGTTGCCAATTTCTTTTTACTAACAAATAAAATGTTTGCAATTTATCTAAACAAGGCTTTTGCAATGATTTCCAATTTCGCTCGTTGATTCTGAATTTGCAGGGTTATTACGATAATTGGGAAATTGTAACTGTCTCCAATTACTCGGGCGAGTACGTATTTTATTTTGTAACCGGAATTCATAAGATAGATATAGAAGAAAGTTTCGTGACGGCCACGACAGCTAGTATATTAGATATAGAAGAAAGTAAAAATGTAGCAATGAAATAATATTGTTCTATTTACTATTTTGTTTCATTATTGTTGCTCACACGATCTTAATTGCTACGCAAAAGCTCAGATGTTCATTTTGATAGCGTTGACCCATCAGAGCGATAAATGGCGAATCTATTCGTAGGGACATTTCCTTTTGATGCCCCAGAATGAATGCCCTGCAATGAAGCGATTGGTGTTCAACGGAAAGACGATTGACAACAAAACATATTAATTTCTTTAGTAACAACGAAATGAGCATATATAATCGCTTGGTACTAAAGAGCAAGTACGAAAAAAATAAACAAAACTACAATTTAACGACGACCAACTGTAAAATTTTGTTTTCATTTACACAAAAGAAAAAGGTAATGTTCTTTTTATGTTAAATTTCACACATTGATAATATTTCGATAATTGGGAATCTGGTGTGGTTGCCAAATTTTTGGCGATAATTACTTTATTTTGTTGCTCTTTAGTTTATGTTTGCGAAGGAAGTATTTCCCTCGCTCATAAATTGGCCACAAAGATTTAACGCCAATAGGGAAAGATAACCAGACTTCCAATCACCGAAATCTTCCCTTTTTTGTTTCTAATTTCACACATACGTTTAATACTTGAAAGTAAAATAATGGGCCAACTGAAAAAAAAGCTGCGAAATAATGAGAATTCTTAAAAAACTCGCCAAATCAACTTTAAAAGCTCCATTAGCATGTAACATAATAAGTTTAATAAATATATCGAGCCATTATTATCATTGAAATTTAAATTAAAATGCAAAATAAGAGAAAAGAAGCAACCATGAAGACGATGCAGACTTAAAATTTTAATCTTCGCTTAGGTGGTAAGAAAATACATCGCCAAGTTAAAAAACGTACCTATAACTGAAACGTACATACTACCAAAGATCTCGGTTATTGAAATATTCTCAAAAGCTTTACGGAGAACAAATTCTTGATGTGCTTTTCAAGATATTAGTGCCATAGTCATTCCAAAATGTCCATTAAAATGTAAAAAAATCGCCAAATAAATTAATTTGACAATCTAAACTCATCAAAAGTTTTGATGGAACTATCGTTCCAAAATCGCCATTTATCGCTCTGCGGTGCCAGTGTCGTTTCATAGTTTAATTATAATTAGAATCAATTAAAATGAAAAATAATTCGCTAACTAATTAAAACAAGCCGTTAAAATGCAGAATAAACCAGCAAATCGAACAAGCTATTAAATGACGTTAAAATATAATAAAATAGAATTGAATGCCAAATTGTAAAATTGTCGCCAACAAATTAAATTTTAATTTTGTCTTTTATTATCTGATTTGTATATAATGTTAGTTACCACAAAATTCGATAGATGTCGCTAGGCGACATGTATCCGTTTTTATCCCAAGGATTTTGATCAAATGAAGCAGCCTGTATAAAACGCTATCTAGTGAAGCCTTGCTTTAACTCAGTTACATACAAACAACTGAAACACTTGTAATACATCAACATGTAATATAGTTTAGCCTTTAGTGTTAATAATAGTATTAAATATATTGCATTTGCAAATAACGTGAATTTTATCTTTTATTCAGAGTTACATACATACAAACCCACATGTAAAACTAATAAAAGCGTATTAATTAACGCAAATTACTTAATTTTGACTATTCAAAAATTATTTCATCAAAATTCGTCAAAATGGGCAAGAAAATTTGGAAATCGCTACTCACACACGGTAGTTCGAATTTCCATGAAATCAATGGCTCAAAACTAAGTTAATGAAACAAGGTAAGACACACACACAGACTTTCACAGTGTAAAATCATGATTCCCATGGTTTCAGAACTACCTGGACCAACCCGGAATTAAATCACGTGACGGTTGTCTTCAGATCAGTGGTTGGAAAAACTAATATTCTTTTGTAGCGAACTACAGCTACAACTACTTTGTTATAAATCGAGTTAACTACAACTACAACTACTTTTTTTTAAATGTAGCGACCACAAACTACTTTTGAATTGTAGTCGCTACTTCGCTACTTTTTAAAAAATAAATAAATAAAAAGCATACACCGTTTGAGGATTGACCGAAAAAATTCGAAAAGTGGTTTACATTAATAAATTAACTCATTTGAATATGGAATAGAACTAGGAATTGTCTTTGAATTTATTTGTTACTTTTCCTTTTATTCCTTTTTTTTGCTAAAATTTGTCCTTTTTAGATTTTTTTTACAATTTTTACGAATATTCGCCACAAGAAAGGATTCAAAAGTTGAAAGATTGAAAGAATTCAACCTTCATTTTTTTTAAAATTTCTTGCCAGGGAATATTTAGGAACATGAAAATTATTTGAAGGAATATAAAAATTATGATGCCAAATAAACCAATGACATCAAACAGATAGAATGTATTTCGTCAAAATGATGTATTTTAGGATCAGCTCATATTTTTAATGTTCTCATTTCTCATTGCTTCCGTTGCTGTACTCGCGCAAGATTTGCACCAGTCAGAGTCAATTAAACCTTGTTTTTTTATTTATTTCGCTTTTTTTTCATTTATTTTATTTTTCGTTTAATTTAAAAGTAGTTTCCAAAAATCGCTACAAACTACTCTACTTTTTTTAAAAAGTAGTGCGCTACACTACAAACTGCTGAAAAATGTAGCTACTACAGTAGTTTCGCTACTTGTAGCGCGCTACTTCCGACCACTGCTTCAGATGTGAAGTGGAGGGTGTGCAAAAACGACGTACCCCCACTGCTTTTAGGATAAAATTCTGTTTTAGTACAGTAACCCCTCGTTATATCGCGCTTTTCGGGGGACAAGAAAAAAGCGCGATATATCCGAAAGCGCGATATAACCGAGGTCATTAAAAATAGTTAAACTACACACTTATACACTAAAAGGCAGTCAGAGAAGGGGCGTGTGTTTTCTTGACACTTACCAGATGCGTTTCACTCATTGTATCAATACAAAAGAAAGTGTTCAGTAGTTTCCAAACTGTCTCTGCAGTATGCAAGTTTGGGTGACAGGAATTTGCTGCTTCTTTTCAGCGAATTCAGAACAATAGAAGAACCTTTGTTTTGTTCATTGATGACAAAATAAATGAGAAAGAGACCTTTTCTGAGCACCTTACATATTTTCTCAAAAATGGTTTCGAACTAAAAGTTTTTTTGTTTTTTTTTTGGGAGACAAAAGGAAAGAGCGATATATCCGAATGAGCGATATAACGAGGCGCGATATAACGAGGGGCTACTGTATTTTCGTAAATATATTGCACATTTTATTTATTGTGAATAACTATAACTGCTTCTTTTTTGAACAAATTTCATCTTTTTTTTTATGACATGTTTGTTATAAAAAGGACAGTTTAATACGAAATTAAAAGAGGTTTTTAAAAATGTACCCCAAGTATAAACAGTACCGAAATATATGGCCGGAGGACACCTTTCAATTGACGAAAATGTAAGTGTAATTGATCCATTATTTTAATACGCTTTTATTAGTTTCACATGTGGGTTGTATGTATGCAACTCTGAATAAAAGATAAAATTCACGTTCTTTGCAAATACAAAAGTAATGTACTTAATACAATTATTAATACTAAACTAGATTAGCTTCCTGCGGCATGCTGATGCATAACGTCCCCCCTCTCTAACTTTTACCTCATTCTGAAATTATATTATTTGATATAATTTAATGTTCATTCGATTTCAAGACATACCACGCACGTGGCCCGGCGTTGCACGGGCACTTCGTGCCCTGAAAGTAGTGAGAAAAAAATTTAAAGAAACTACTCCCCGCCAAGGCGGCTCGCTTACAGGCGCTTCACGCCTTTACTTTTTTCCTATATAAAAAAAATCATTCGAATTATTGAGATGCTTCACGCCTTCAAGATGGTGAGGAAAGTTTCAGTAAGTTCAGCTCGCTCAAAGGAAAAAAGCAGACATAGATACTCAGTTTTTAATATAAGTAGATGGCTCTTCAACAAATAAATGTTTCAAAATATTACCAGTAGCTAGCGATAAAAATTCTACGTAAGTGGTCCGCTTATGAGTTTCGTGTTTGATTTAGTTAAGCCTTCATTCAAAATTCTCATTATCATTGTTATCACCGTTTCATAGCAACGACGGTTTGCAAGAATGGATTTCATATTTAATCATTTATTAGGCTTAATCGCTTTAAACTTGACTACTTATTAATTGATATCTTCGCTAATTAAAATCGTATAATTATATCAATTGAAACTAAAGAAGCTTGAAAAATTACCTATCTATCGGTACCTGGTTCGACTTTCAGTTCATTGGCGTTCAGGAGAAAGAAGCGTGACATAGAAAGATAGAAAGATAGTTAGAAAGAAAGATAGTTAGAAAGAAAGATAGTGAGAAAGATACTCAGTTTTTAATATAAGTAGATACTAAACTATATTAGATAATGATGTATTCTAAGTGTTTCAGTTGTTTGTATGTAACTCTGAATAACAGATAAACACGTTCTTTGAAAATATAAAAGTAATGTATTTAATACAGTAACCCCTCGTTATATCGCACTTTTCGGGGGACAAGAAAAAAGCGCGATATATCCGAAAGCGCGATATAACCGAGGTCATTAAAAATAGTTTTCTATCCAGCATACAAGTAAATTATACGCGCACATACATAAAAATTCATTTATTCGAACATTAGATTTTTAGGGCGTGTGTTTTCTTGACACTTACCAGATGCGTTTCACTCATTGTATCAATATAAAAGAAAGTGTTCAGTAGTTTCCAAACTGTCTCTGCAGTATGGAAGTTTGGGTGACAGGAATTTGCTGCTTCTTTTCAGCGAATAGAATAATCTTCTATTCAGACGAATAGAAGAACCTTCGTTTTGTTCATTGATGACAAAATAAATGAGAAAGAGACCTTTTCTGAGCACCTTACATATTTTCTCAAAAATGGTTTCGAACTAAAAGTTTTTTTTTGGGGAGACAAAAGAAAAGAGCGATATATCCGAATGAGCGATATAACGAGGCGCGATATAACGAGGGGCTACTGTACTATTATTAATACTAAAGGCCAAACTATAGTACATGTGGTTGATGTATTATAAGTGCATCTAAAAGCGTATTTTTTAGTTTTTTTTAAATAATATGAAGATTATTTCTCTTTTTTTCCCTCTCCTCGCTCTCTCTCTCTTAACGAAAATCTGAAACTTACTATGTTGGACATTTTTTATCTTTCTACACTGCAAAATTTGAAATGCAACATTGTTTGATTTCTCCCATTTTTAAAATTTATTTGTTTTTGCTGTTTATCATAAAAGTTGGTAATCATAAGAGTTGAATAAAATTTTATAGCTATTTTTCTCTCTTTTCTATTCTGTTCTCTTTTCCTTCCTCTCCTCTCTCTCTCTCTCTCTCTCTCTCTCTCTCTCTCTTTTAACGAAAATCTGCCCAACTATGTTGGAAATTTTTTATCTTTCCACTATGCAAAATTTGCAATAAACATTGTTTGATTTCTCTTATTATTACGTTTTTATTAGTTTCACATGTGGGTTTGTTTGTTTTTTGTTGGTACGTATGTTACTCTGAATACAATATATAATTCACGTTCTCTGTAAATGTAAAAGTAGTATATGTAATACTATTATTAATACTAAAAGCTAAACTATATTACATGCGTTGATGGATTACATGTGCATGTAAACTTAGCGGATACTCAATAGTTTTCAAAATCTTCTGTTTAGCTTGATTAACTCTACAACAGCAATTTTTAGTTTTTTTTTAAAATGTTTAGGATTATTTTTAAAATTTATTTGTTTTTGCTGTTTATCATAAAAGTTGCACGAAGATTTCCATACAATAAACAACTTCAACACGACCCAAATGAAAATTTTCAACGATGCAGAAGAAAAGTTATGACTCTCATCTCATCTCATCCAGAACTTATGGTCCAAAGAACCTTTCTGAAAACTTTGTGAGACGAGAGAACCCACTCTGATCATCCCTGACTTCACTTCCGGCCCATTGCGGGCGTTTCCTCCAATTAAGAGGCTCGCCGGATGCCGGAGAGAAACCGTGACGTCATTGCAATTTCGACCAATGGCGAGCTTCCCCGGACCGGCGATGGAAGATAATAAACGCCAGAAGTTAAATCCTGCCCCAAGAAGACTCAGAAGAGAAAAAAATCTCCCATCTTTACATGAAAAGACCATAAGAGGAAGCTGTGTAGTGAACGGGTGGATGGATATGAGTATTTTGGTTACATTAAGGGCGCTGTGTTGGGGGAGCTGACTCGTCCGCCATTTTGGGTCTAAAAGTGTGCGCTTATCCGCTAATTTCTGTACGTTAACTACATTGAGATCAACCAGGGATAGGAAGCTGAGAAGAGGAGATTTGGGCGTAAAAAGATCTCACAGAGGCCTTGGTTTTAACATTATTGCCAATCTTATTATAATAGTTTATACTCACGTAAGGGCTGTTTTGAAAAAAAAAAAACTTTAGATGTTAGTTCATGCCGCGCAAATGTGCTAAGCAATTACTATGAACCAGCCTAAATTTTCTTGGAAGGATCCTAGCCCATTCTAGAATAATGACTGTCTTTTATTGGAAAGGTTTTTGAATTCTTCGGAAAGAATTCCATTTGAATTTCAGGAACGTTACGAACTTTTAGACGAAAGCATTACTGTTTTTTTGCCAGACATTTTACTGGCAGAAAGTAGGCACACACTAACAGCCCATTATTTCCCAGAAACGTTCCTGAATTACTTTTACTCTGTAAGACAGCTCTAATATAGCACTGAATTTTCAAATACAGTGGAACTTCGGTAACTCGACACAACCTCAGTAAGTCAACATTTATTTTCCCAATGATTGGTCCTACGTTAATTTCAATGGGTGAAAACCTCTCTAACTCGACGCACATTAACATGAACCTCTATAAATCGACATCTCTATTGTTATTGCAGTCCACTCTTTGCAACCGATTATCTTTCATATTGACCTTTTCTCTGGGAATTCTGATGCTGTTTATGGGTAAGTCGATTTATCGTTTTCTAGAAAGAGCTCCTTTTGAGAGTTACCACTGGTACCCAGAGGAGACAGCCTCCCCAATTTGTCCTGTTGGTGCATTTCCTGCACCAGGTTGGTACATTTCCAGGCACACAAGGGGTTGGAGAAATGTACCCAGGGCACTCCAGAACAGAAACAAGGCAAAACCAGCACGGCACATATTGTTCAAGCAAGTGTGAGCAATGCTTTTTTTCTCTTATTTCTTTTCAAAAATTATGGGTTCATTCTTAATGAGATATTCGAAATTGTTTTATTTACTTTATTAAGCTCTTTTCAACAAAAAAAAATTAAAATTAATTTACTGACATTAATTTCTCAACGTTGATGGTGAGCACTAGTAAATAAGCAATACAGAAACCACTGTAATACGAGGCACATTTTTAAAATAAGAACCGTTTTGATGTAAATAAATAACAGACAGAAATATCCTTTCCGTTGTATTTTTACATGAAGGCCCATACCTTAAACTCCTTTCCTACATAATTGCCATTAAATGTAAGGCACTTATCATATCGTACAATCAGCTTCAAAAAAAGTCCATCGATTGAGAGTGAAGCCAACTGTTAGGTACATGCGGTAATTCGATTTTTGACTGCAAAAGGGGGTTAAAAGCTATCGCTATTCATCGCGAGATTTCTTCAGTACATATGGAACCATTATGAGCAATGGATAGTTAGGATTTGGATCCTAGCGTTCAAAGATGGCCACTCTAATGTGCACACCATGGAACGAAGTGTGGTCGACCTTCCTTCATTAATGAAGATTTTGTGCAAAAGCAGCCCAGATCGAGCATCCAGTGACTACTGCCTTTTCTTTCGTCTGAAGCAGCACCTCGGCGGCTAGCTAGTGGCACGACAAT
>JAXGGA010019211.1:0-20498 GCA_038373865.1 Uloborus plumipes
AACTCTATATCTGAAAAACCAATAAAATACAGAAAAGTATGAAAACTAATAAAGTATGGAAAAAATATAAAAAAACAAATCAAATACATTAAATATATAATAATTCGCTCATTAATTCTTGCAAAACTTTTTAAGGTTATTTTTTTACAACTTTGAAACCTTTTCTGTGTTCCTGTACCACTTGAAGAAGACAGTCTTTGTTCTTCGTCGTTAGTGATAGTCTTAACAACTGTTTCAATAAGGGCCATGCCACGCTCCGTATTGTCATTTACAATCCTCAGTTTCTTTGGTATTACAAAGCTTTGTTGGTAGCTATCTTGAAGATTCCAATGCTCAGGATCAAACTAGCTGATATATTTTGAGTTTCTTCTTTACATGAATAAGGACGCTGAACATGTTCCAAATCATTTCTCAGTGCTTGCACAAAAAGGGTTGCTGAGAACCCAGCTCTTAGATATACTTTTCCACTATCCATAAGAAGGTGAAAGAAATCACATTCATATGTTACGAATACCTTTTCTTTGTCCGGCTGCAAGTTTGAACTGGTTGTGAAATATCCTTAACTTGAAGCCATAAAGAATCTTTAACACAGATATAACACGAGAAACCGCTCCTGAAACACGAAAACATACACCAAGAGAAGGTGCTCCGGTCAAGAAAATCGCACTAAGCTCTAGTATCTTCCTTGGCAGGGTTCGTAAATATCGTGATATTTTCGAAAATATCGAAAATATCCGATATTTTGATATATATCTGATATTTTGATATATATCCGATGTTTTCAATTTGCGCAAGCTTAATTCTTTAAATAGTAACTACATCCTCAAATGAATGTTATTTATTTCCTTAAATAAGTATTATTACAGTACAGACTAAAAATTAATATTTCTCTACATAAATATACATTAAAATTTACATACAATGAAATGTTATGCAGCCATTTTTGCTGAAATGTAATAGTTTAATGTTTTAAAAATTATATAACCTAATGATGATGTTGGCTACTACACTGGATATTGACTATTATGTTCATATAAAAATAATTACAGTATCATATACATAAATCAACTATCATGTAATATCAAAACCAAAACAGGAAAACTTATTGGTATATTAGTATAATTGATTACTACAATATGTAATATTTAGACACATTAGACACATTTCCATATTCTGATTAACTTTTCATTTTTAACTAGGCATTTTTCATCTCCATTCAAGTTGTTTTGTAACTTTTAATTTTATTATCAGAAAATAAAAATGGGATATCATATTATTACATCATACTAACGATGACATCATTAATATGATGAAGACAATTTTTCTATCGAAAATATCGCATTTCAAAAAATAAATATCGAAAATATCAAAATATCGTGATATTTTCAGAATAAATATCGGATATATATCATGATATGTATCATGATATATATCGACTGATATATATCGGCGAACCCTGTTCCTTGGACACTTCTTTTGCATGGGTCATCAGAAGTTGACTTTGCGCAACTTCCATTACTAGTTGCACGTTGCTCTGAATTGGCTACCAACTCCTCAACCTCACCGTTTCTCACTCCAGGTTTAAAAATAGAATGTTTTATCTTTGACTGATTGCTGAAACGGCTTAAAAAGCAGGATTGTAGATCCAATGGCAGTGGATGGTTCCACGCAATTGCGTGAACACCGCATTTGACATTGCCCGCTATCAAATACCCCAGTTCTACCTATTTCTTGGTTAATCGATTGAAACGCCGAAAGATCAAGACTAAAATAGACTTCGGTTGTAATACCACAGAAAACACAATGTTTAAAATATAATGGCGGCAAGTACAATATAAAAGTTGCTTCCCTATTTTTTTTCCCCCAAGTTCAAACCATATTTTGATTTATACAAAAATAAATAAATAAAATATAGCTTTAAGTTATGTATTAACAATTACTTACTTGTTTTACTATATCCTGATTTTGTTATTTAGAATCTTGATCAATGAAATACATAATAAGTTAATATATGTTGATAGATTAATGCATCTCTTTAAAAAAACTGGAATTGTGTTCCTATAAATTTCAAAAAATATAAAATTTTAAAAGAAAGCAATTCAGGATGCATAATAGTTGCACATCTGCCCTTGTACACATAAGAACCATTACCATTGTTCAAAGTTTCAAAGCTAGAAATCATTGAAAAATATTCAATGCAGTATATTTATATAGCTTTTATTTTAAAACTAAAGTTTTTTTGAACAAATATAACGAAATGTAATATTTAAACGAACATATTCTTAATAAATATTTTATTAAATATTGAATGCATTCTGGCTTCAAATGTTCAATACGCGCATATTTTTAATTGAATATAAATTTCTATTATGCTTTATCATGAGGAACAATTTTGAGTTAAAAAGACTATCTTATATGATAATAATTGTAACAGAAAATTTGCTGCATAAATTTCAGGCCAAAGCGGCCAAATCACAACTCATGCTTCGGCCAGACCGAAGCTTCGGCAAAATGGCCGAAGCTTCGTTCCATCTCTAATTTAAACCGATTAATCGGTAATCGACCAATTTGCTTATCAGTGTATCCCTAGTTTTAACAAAAGCATTAACATCGATGTTGTACCGTCAGTAAGTATTTTAAAAAACAGCCAAAAAAATACAACTGTTTAAAATGTAGAAATTTTTTTTTATTTTTGCTCCAACAAAAGTACAGATTACTATACATAAAACTTGATTTGGAACTTTTCCAACTTAAGTGATAAAAAGTACATAAAAAAGTAAAAAGTAACAAAACATTTTCTTCGCATATTACATATGTGTTTACTCACTATAGCATTTTCCAAATGCATAATTCAAAAGAGTAGACATAGTTCCGTGAATCTTTAACAAAATGCAAAAAAATTCTTACACTTCAACTAAATGGATAATTTTTGTCAGTAGCACTATAAACCGTGGTCGCCCATATGTGTCGGGCTAAGACATTGATAACACTTTGATGGATAATGGACTCTACTTGTTTTTCCAGTGCACATGATGGTAGGAATTGATCAAGTCTGGATCAATAAAAAAACGTTGACCCCCCTTCTTGACACAAATCCATCTAAAACCCGATACTCATTTTCCTCTTCATGGCTGCCCCTTAATTAGCTCAAATCTTTTTTCTTTCGATGGATTACTGCTTTTGGAAAATCTACGATAGGTTTCTCTTACACTACGGCAACAACTCGATTTCTCTGGATTCCTCCGAATGTTCCATTTTGCAGCTTGTCTTTTTTAGAGTGCTTTTCCACTTAACCACGGTAATACAACGATGGTAATACAACGATAGGTATTCTATCGTATTTCCTACTGCTTTTCTATTTAACCGATGTCGTTAAGCATGCCATTATCTTCCTTAAAAAAAGCAATCAGATGAGAAAATGTCGTAACGATTCAAAAGGCACGACTGGCGCTAAATGACAAGAGTAGCCCGATAAACAATATCATTCAAATTCAGACGATCTTGAATCGGGTGGTTAAAAAGCACAGAACTTGTCGATGCATTTTGCGTGTGCTGATATCTACAATCGTTTACTATTTATCAGTCATGTCGTTAAATAGAAAAGTACTACTATGGAATACTCAGTCTGGAATATTTGATGATGACCGAGCATGAGGCAGATGTTCAGAATGATGTTATGAACATCCATGTTCGGATGATACGAACATCCGCCCCGAGCTTGGTTATTGACAGACTGATGAGTCTCTTTGCATGAATTAAAAAAAAGACTTTGATGGATATGGACTTTAATTATTTTTTCAGTGCACATGATGGTGAGAGTTGATCAATGAAAAAAACTTTGAGCCTTTTCTTGAAAAATCCATGTAAAAACCAGCACTCATGCTCATTCTGAGCTCATTTTCCTCCTCTTGGCCGCCTCCTTTATCATCTCGAACCCTCTGTTCTTTCTGCCGACGGTCCGAAAATCCACGATCGCTCTATCTTGCACCAAAGCAGAAGCGCCACCCAGGGATATCGCCTCGGTTTCTTCGGGTTTCTCCGTTTTGCGAACCTCGAGACTGTTCATGCTCATTGTGCAGTAGAAAGCTTGCAAGGTGTTCTGCAGGGTGCTGGGTTGGTGGGTTTCGGTGGCACTTTTGCTGTTTGGAGGTTCCAATCCAGGAACTGTGGGGGACCTGAAACCAAAAGGCAACAATATAAATACAAACTGCCACATTGGTGGCCCGATCGGTAAGGCATCGGACTCGTATCTGGAGGGACCGGGGTTCGATCCCAGCCGATCAAAGATCCACCGTCTTGATTAATGGTGACTGGGAGGCGTTAAAAATGTCGTGGTCACAAAGTCCTCCACGTGAAACGATACCTCTGGGGGTGCTAGAATCTAAGGTTTGCTCGACCCTAGGTTCTGGTTCAAAATCAAGAACAGAGCGCTCTTCAGGGTCCTGCCCCGGTTAAACCACTAAGCTGTGGTAGGTACGGGGACCCTGGAGTGTGAAATGGAAATGGAAATGCCGTTTTTGGCCTTGAGACATATCTCCCTCATTTCAATTTTGATCTGACTTACGCGGATAAGTATAGTTGAAAAAGCATTTTACTGCACAAAATTTTAAGCAAATTTATGCAATAATACATTATTCTAAATTGTACAAAATTTTCTGCAAATTATTTGCAACAAAACGTTACTATTAAATTTACACTGACACAAGGAAAAAAGATAACACATACATTTAGGGCTGTGATGAAATGATGTCACATTTTGAGGGTTCATGACATTGTGACAAGTGACAGGGGGTGACAAGAAATGTCACACTGCATATTTTTTTTAAAGACTATGTTGACGAAAAATTAGTATGACATGTCACGAAGGGGAGATATGAAGTGACTGTGACAAAGGTTGGAGAAGGGTCAAAAAATGTAGACAATAATGTGACACCATTTTTGACAGCAATTCAGACAGAGTTCGCCAAAGCTGGCCCAGCCCGAAAAAACTCACCCAGGTTTTTTTTTGGGGGGGAGGGGGGCAGGCCCACTCAAAAAAACCCACTATGTCGGTAAAGTGTTTTTTTTTTTTTTTTAATTTACTGCATTTTAAAGAACTGCATTTTAGAAACAAATACAGTGAATTCTCACTTATGCGCCTGCCCTAGGGACCAACAGAAAAAAGCGCATGAGTGAGAGAGATGTATAAGTGAAGGAGCCTATTTAAAGGACTAAAACGCAACACAGATCCTAATGAGAGAGTGAATAAGAATGTTTCTATAGAAAAGGGACATGTTACTAAAGTTTGGCAATTACTGAAACGCAACTATAATGACAAAGAGAAAACAAAAGTAGTAGAATACCTAATTACAAAATGTTCCCTTTAAAACCCGATGCATAATAGATAATTGTCTCTTGTTTAGAGATCCGCCGTTTGTAAGGGAGAAAGAACAGTGATGGTAAAATTGGTAATAGAAAAACAATCATCCTTTTCATTAATCGGCCGATTAATGGATAATCGGTAATCGGCCAATCCGCCTTGTTTAGAGATTAGATAATTGTCCTTCGTTTATAGATAATTGTCCCTCCAAACTGTAGTTCATGCGGAAAAAATGCCTTCCGTGAGCAATAAAGGTGAAAGATAAAAGAGGAAAGTGAAGAAAAATGCTTATTTTCAAAGAAAATAAATAAATTTTGATACATTTTAGGAAAAATTTGGCGCATAAGTGAAATATTTATCTTTAGAACGACGCATAAACGAACGATACTATCATTATTTTGCTATGGAATGTGCTGGGACCATTCAAAATCGTCGTATAAGTGAAAAAGGCGCATAAATGGGGCGGCGTATAAGTGAGGGTTCACTGTAAAATATTTTGGTCCATACCAAGCCTAGACATTGGTATTGATCTGTTTAGTCATAATATTTAGTGTGTTACAATATTTAGCTTTGTTCAGTACCTGATCCAGAAATTGCTAACGTGAATTTCACTCTATTTGTTTCCTTTTTCAATACTTGGAAGATCAGAATAATTATTCCAATCTATAAATTCAATTCAATATCAATTTAAATCCCATAATACAATTAGGGATGCACCAATAAGCAAATTGGCCGATTACCGATTATCCATTAATCGGCTGTTGATAATCGGCCGATTAATGAAAAGGATGATTGTTTTTCTATTACCAATTTTACCATCACTGTTCTTTCTCCCTTACACAATTCTAAGTTTAGAAATTGTAAGTAATTTATTTTTCAGAGATTTTTTTTTTCCATTTTCCTAGTTTTAACAAAATAATTTCAATATTTTGTCAAATTTCTTAGAACCAATTTTCATATTATTGTCAATGATATTATTAATACATTGTTAGATATGTTAACTGGACATGAAAATTTAAAAAAAAAGTGGGGGAGGGCGAGTCTATGGTGAGCACTCCAATTTAGGAGTACCTTTAATTCAGTTAATTAGTAGCAATTTAATTCCATACTTTCATATTCTTTGAAAATTAGAGGTTATCTAAAAGCACTGAGCTAAGGAGAAAACTATCGCCACATGAAAAATCTTGCAACATTGCCTAAGTATATTTATTCAAAGTAGGAGAATTAATTAAATAAAACCTTTCTATCAACTGTGAGGATTATTTTTTCTGTTAATAAAACTATTCATCATAGTTTCTTAGTGAAGGTATACTTTAAAGAATAATATTTGAAAAATATTTTTTCGGACAATTAATCGGCCCGATTTTACCGATTATTATTAATCGGCAAAGTCGCCGATTATGGCCAATTAATCGGTGCAGCCCTAAATACAATTCTGATTCCAAATTTGTGGAATAAGAATTTTTTTAGGAGGTCACAATGACCTTTCTTCGAGACTCCCCCGATTCTATGAAAAGTAAAAGTAAAAGGAGGTGCATAATGTATGAATAAAGAATGATAGTAAAATGTTTCTTGAAAAAACACGAAAAAAAACCCCAGGTGGGCTAGGCTTTTCAAAAAAACCTGGGTTTTTTCAAACCCTGCAAACTGCACTAAGGAGAAAATTGTGAGCTATGTCTAAGATACAAATACAGTCAACGTTCGATATAACGACCGTCTCCTTCCCACAAAAAAAAAGGTCTTTATGATGAGTGGTTACTATAAGGGGTAGAATTTAAAAAAATACACTGATAAATAATATATTGTCCTGATTTTCCTGATAAAAAATGTGTTGTTCTGATTTGTCCTGATACAAAAATGATGTCCTGATTTGTAGTGATAGAGATACAATATTCT
This sequence comes from Uloborus plumipes, assembly GCA_038373865.1. Taxonomy (NCBI): domain Eukaryota; kingdom Metazoa; phylum Arthropoda; class Arachnida; order Araneae; family Uloboridae; genus Uloborus; species Uloborus plumipes. Next base: position 7,256 of record JAXGGA010019211.1, read on the forward strand.
GATTTTCCCGATAAAAATATATTATCCTGATGTTCCTGATAAAAAAATATGTTGTCCTAATATTTCTGATAAATAATATATTATCCTGATTTTCCTGATATTGAATAGGTTGTCCTGAAAAATTGTATTGTCCTGATTAGTCTGATATAAAAATGTTATCCTGATTTGTAGTGATAGAGATATGTTGTCCTGATTTTCCCGATAAAAATATATTGTCCTGATGCTGCTGATCAAAAAATATGTTGTCCTGATCAGGGCCATAACCAGATCGTAGTTTCGGGGAGGGTTTCACCAAGCCTACTTCTCGTGAAATCTATAAAGTCAGTAAAATTTGATTTCATGTTCTATATTTTGTTGATTTTTGTAACAATAGATGTTAGAAGGGTACTAACATGTACAGTAAAAAAAACTGACTCATCTTTTCGAAGATTGAAAAAAAAAAAAGAGGATAAATGGGTTAACTAATTTTCGCACATTCGAAGGAGGGCGAAAATTATTTCTCAGTAATCAGGGCTTACCTGATAACTGCCTGATTTAAAAAAGATAATAATAACTTCAATAATAATAATAAAACCAGAAATACCAGGAATAATCCAGAAATATCAGGTCAAATCAGAACAAAATATTTTTATCCGGAAAATCAGACATATCGGGCTAACTACGAAGTCTGAATCTCATAATCAAAAAAACTGAGCAGACATATTTTTTCCCTGACCTAGGCAAAGCGCAACAGAAATGTCGATTACCTGTTTCCACGGATGACCATGTTTCTATGCCAATAATAATATTAACAGCAACAACAATAACAAAATCATAATGACGATAAAAATAACAATAATAACTAATAAGAAAATTATAATAACAATAATAAAAATAAAAATAACAATAATTATAATAATAACAGTAATAATCATAATAATAACAACAACAATAATAATAATCATAATCAAACCAGATCTATCAGGTCAACTACCAAGTGTGAATTTCATAAATCAGAAAAACTGAAGGGAGATTTTTTCCCTTGCCATGAGAAAAGACCAACAGAAATCTCAATTACCTAATAATAATAACTAGTAACAATAATAATTATAACATAACAACAACAAACATCAACAGAAATGTCGATTACCTGTTTTCGCAGTCAAGTGGGACGAGCTCTTCTTCTTCGGATTCGGAAGTGTTTTGGTTTCTTTCCAGTTCGAAGAAATTGTTCTCGAATTCTGTTCTTTCGCAGTCGATCTTAAAACGGGAAAAAGAAAATGATACAGTAAGCTGTGATCACGAAAAGGAATTTCTTTTTTAACTCTTTCAGGTACAGAAATATTTGACAAAAAATTACATTACTTGTACAATGTTTTTTTTTAAAGAAAAAAAAACACCAATTGGTTTTTAATATATTATTTGAAGCATGCTTAAAATTGTTTTATTGAGATTGGTGAGAATTTTTTTAAATTTTGGTTTCAAGAAAAAAGAAAAGAAAATGTGGGAAACATTTAGCACCACCAGTCTTGAAAGAGTTAAAGAAAGAAAAATATTTCTTTCAAACTATTATTTTCGATTTTGGGGGAAAATAAAGAAAGAAAAATACCACCCGAATCGAAATATTTTAGGGACTTGTACCGTAATACATGCCGAAAAGCAGCAAAAAATAAATTATCCATGTAGAGAAAAAAAAGCATTATACATTAATTAAAATGGAAAAAAAATGATTTAGTAAGATTTTGTCCAAAAGAAAAGAAAAGAAATTTATTTAATATTGCGATGCATAACTGTCAAAAAAAAAAAAACTTTTTTATCAGAAATTTTATGACACATATAGTTGCCAGCCATAAACATTTTAACAGCATAATTTTCACACATTCGAATAAGTAAGGAGTAAATAAAACTTGCGTATCTAAAAATTTCAATTTGCTTTGGAAAAATTAAAGTTTCTTCTTTCAAGACTGCAGTCAGGTTTTGAAACATTGTTTTTTTTTTTTTAAGTTAAAAAAATCATTTATTCTGTCTTCAACTTGAATGCAAAAGAAAAAGTCGGAAAGAAAAATCTTTACCGAGTCGTATGAAACTTGAATTATTTGCAATTTCTTTTTTATTGGTTAAAAAATGAGGACAGTTATAAGAAACTAGCTACTAATCCGGCGTTGCCCGGTATTGCATTATGTTTACCTTATTTCATGCTAAAATGAAATAGGTGAGTCTTAAATTGCTAATTCATTGTTAATCCTAATCTTTGTTAGAAAATACTCATATTTAAATGTGTCAAACGTTATCCGTTTGTATGCTTAAAGGCTCATCTCAATTACTCAATATATTAGAAATTGAAAGAAAATAGACAAAAAAATTTGAATTTTTTTTTTTTCAATTTCAAAACCCCGCCTATGTGAATTCTCTCTCTCTCTCTCTCTAGTGCATCAAGGAACCTCTGTACCAAGTTTGATGACGAAAACTGGATTTGTATAATGAACAAACGTACAAACACATGTATACATGCATCCATTTTTTTATATATAGAGTAGCTTATTATCCGGCGTTGCCCGGGTGCTTATTAATACAACATAGCTAATTATAATTGTTTTTAGCTAATTTCATGCTAAAATGAAATTGGCGAGCCTCAAGTGATAATTCATTGTTAATCGTCATCTTTGTTGAAAAATACTCATGTTTAAGTGCGTTAAACTTTATCAATTTGTATCCTTTAACCTTTAGGAACCGGGCGGTACACATGTTGTACCATAAGTATTTTTTCTTTAGAGGACAAGGTTGAAATTTTCACTCGAACTCTTTGGAGCCGGGGATTTTTTCAAGGCTTCATAGGTCTGGTACGACAGTTTAAACCTTCCCTTTTCAATGGAAAAGAAATCTGTGGTTCAAGTGTCGTACTACCTGGGTCGAAAGAAAAATTTCCAAAAAACAGTCTGGATCCAAAAGGTTAAAGGCTTATCTCTATTACTCTATCTATTCAAATTTGGAAGAAAATGGCCATTTTGGGACAAAAACTTTGAATGTTGAGCTTTTTGGATTTTTTTTAAATTTCAAAACCTTGGCTATGTGAATTCCAGCGCATCAAGGAACCTCTGTACCAGGGCCGTAAACAGCCTATTGTTTCGGGCAGGGTTTTGCCAAAGCATTTCTCGTGAATAAAACTTGATTTCATGTTCTATATATTCTATTGCTTTTTGTTAAAGTAGATGTTTAAGGGGCATTAACATGAAAAATAAAATAATAACATATCTTTGCAATGAAAGAGAAAATTCTGATGTGTACAAAGCATCTTCGCCCCAGTCAAAAAGGTGTGTTGTTGTATATGAAATTATGTTTGCAAAAACTACAACAAAGATAAATACTGCAGATAAAATCAATTAATTTTTACCAGCATTCCAATACAATTTAATTTTTCAAATAAAATTGAAAAGTAGATAAGAAAAATAAAAAACAAAATAGCAATAATATTATTTTTCAGCAAAAAAAAGGGCATTAAAAAGCATTGTTTGGAATAGTTTTGAATTATTTCGGAGGGGGTTTGAACCCTAAAAACCCACCCCTTAAATACGGCCCTGCTCTGTACCACGTTTGATGAAAATCCAACTAAAACTATGGATTTGTATAAGGAACAAACATATATATCTATACATACATCCATTTTTACATAGGGTCATTCCATTGTGACTAACATAACATTCAGAGCTGATTTTGTAACTGTTTTTACTTGTAACTTAAAGGATAAAAAATATTTTTTAGTTATGCTGGTGGATGTACAATGTACGTGATATCTATGTATCATTTCTGCTAAGAATTCAAAACAAAATTACTGACAGTAGATATTTTTTCAACCAAAATAGCAGCGTGACTAACGTAACATTTTTGCAACCCTAAAAATGAATGCCCATGTTGTGAGGCAAAAATTTCCGAAAGTTAAGCAAGTGTTCAAAGTTGAATGATTTTTTTTGAAAAATGTGTAAAGTTGGCTTTTTAAAACATAAAACACCTTATTTAAATCTTATTTTTTTTAGTCTTCGGTGTCACTTTTACTCAAGATGGAGTGTGACTAACGTAACGTGACTAACGTTACCATCGAATAACAAGCAGTAAAGACACTACAAACTTTTTATTATGGCTAATCTCAGTGATAATTACAATACTTTTTCATTTTTTTAGAAACTTCTTATGCTGTACGATTTTTATTAATTAACTAGCTGACCTGGCGAACTCTGTTCCGTCTTAAAGGCAATAAAGAAGCAAATTTTTGAATTTATTAAATTTTTTTATTAGAAAATACAAAAAAAAAAAAAGAAAAAAAATAAGTACCTACTACATTAATCATCCATTATTGTTTCTGTATTTACAACCTATTTTACTGCACTCTAGAAGCTGTCAGAACATGTGCTTTATGTCGTCCGGCGACAGAGGCTCAAAAAAGGCTTAGTTAAGAAGATAATTTTTTCTGACTGCTTATCATCTGACTGCTCCATCCATAAATCCATCCAAACAAACTTTTGTATTTTCATAGTAGTAAGAAGAACAGCCACTTAAATGCAGTCCAGGAGCTATCCCACCAAGCGCTTTCCACCTCTCAGCCTCAGAGGCGTAAACACTCTTAAGTGACAATCGTTTCTGACAGCTTATCACATATAAATTTCAAGGGAAGTAACGCGTTTGAAAAAATTTACTTCACAAAAAAGTCAAATAACACTCAACGCATCGCTCCGGAAGCTGCCAGAACGTGTGCTTTATGTCGCTCAGACATGGAGGTGTCAAAAAAGGCTTAGCCAAGAATATAGAAAAGTTGGTAACTAAATAGATAATTTGCAATAAAAAATATATTGCAGTCCTAAATTGAGATAAAAACTATCCTATCATTTAAGTTAGACCAAACTGAAACTGCGTGCAAAATTTGGTTAAAATCGGTTCAGTAGCTGAGGAGTCCATTGGCCACAAACACAGGGACACGTAATTTTTATATATTAAGATTAATTAATTAATTTTTTGATACTTTTTTCACTTCGGTATTTTTTTTCTTTGGCTGAGGTTGACATTTCTATGGAATGACCTTATATAGATATCAAAATACCTGCTGGACAGTTTCACTGGCCTTTTCACTGCGCAGACCTTTTTCCATGTTTAGCTGCTGAACAATTTGTCGACACTCGCGCGGGTTTCCGATCTTGAAGGCCTGGAAGATCAAATTCTAAGATTTAGATCATTGAGGGTTATTAAGATAAAAGGTTTTAATTAAAGCAATTAAAGGTTTTTCAACAATTGGAAGTTTTCAAAAATGAGAGATTTGCAACAATTAAAAGCTTGCAATAATTAATGGTTAGCAACAAAGGTTTGTAACAGTTAGCTGCTTGCAACAATCAATGGCTTGCAACAATTAATGGTTTGCAACAATGAAATGTTTACAAAAATTAAAAAATTGCAGCAATTGATGGCCAGCAATAATTAATGGTTAGCAACAAAGGTTTGTAACAGTTAGCTGCTTGCAACAATCAATGGTTTGCAACAATTAAAAGTTTGCAACAGTAAAAGGTGCAACAATTGAAGGATTCCAACAGTAAAATGTTTACGACAATTAAAGAAATGCAGCAATAATTAATGGTTAGGAATAAAGGTTTGTAACAGTTAACTGCTTGCAACAATTAAAAGTTTGCAACAGTAAAAAGTGCAACAATTAAATTACAAAAATTAAAGAATTGCAACAATTGATGGCTAGCATTAATTAATGGTTAGCAACAAAGGTTTGTAACAGTTAGCTACTTGCAACATTTGACCTTTTGGATCCGGGCTATTTGTATATAAGTTTTCCTTTCGAGACAGGCAGTACAACTGTTGAACCGCAGATTTCTTTTAACCTTTAGGAACCGGGTGGTACACATGTTGTACCATAAGTCTTTTCTTTAGAGGACGGGGTTGAAATTTTTACTCGATCCCTTTGGAGCCGGGAATTTTTTCAAGGTTTCATACGTCTGGTACGACAGTTTATACCTTCTCTTTTCAATGGAAAAGAAATCTGTGGTTCAACTGTCGTACTACCAGGGTCGAAAGAAAAATTTCCAAAAAACAGTCCAGTTCCAAAAGGTTAATCTGAAAACGGGAAGGTGCAACGTCAAGCACTTAGGTTCGCGGTTCGAATACAAAGACGTAACTAGGGATGCACCGATAAGCATATTGGCCGATTACCGATTAATCGGCTATTGATAATCGGCCGATTAATCGGCCAAGCCGATTAATGATCAAAATGATTATTTTTAATGCTACCAATATCATCATCACTGTTTTCCTTTTTTTCTTTTTCTTTCTTTTACGATTCCGATTTTAGAAATAGTTACTACTTTTTTTTGAGAAAAAAAATTATTTTTTCCTAACTCTCTCAAGATAATTTCAAAATTTTATTCAAGTTCAGTAAACCAATTTTTAAACCTTTGAGCCGATATTATTGTTAATAAAATTACGTTCACACATAACATATTTAACACGTTGTTAATTATGGTAACTAGACATGAAATTAAAAAAAGAAAAAATAGGAATTATTTATTACTTGGTGTGAGAACTTTAATTTAGGAGATCTTTCAATTCAAATTTATTTTTCAATTATTAGAAGCCGCTAAATCAAGACTTATTCTTTGTGAAATTAGAGGTTTTCAAAAAGCTTTATGATAAGAAAAAAGTATTGACACATAAAAAATATAGCAAAATTGTCTCTATGTGTGCATTTATTCAAAACTGAAAAAATTAATTAACTAAAAAATTTATAATAACTGTGAGGATTATTTTTTTTATATTACCTTCTTGGAATTTGTTTTATTTTTACTCATTACACTCTCCTGCTACGCGTTGTACGTTTGTTTGAAAAAAAAAGTTCTTGTTTATAAATTTTTTCAGCTTAGTTTCTTTTTCAAGGCACATAAAAAGTAATTTTATTTAGACCATAATTTGACTAATTATAAATAATATGAAATACTCATGTTTTTGTATTCCAATTTAAAAGTTCAAGAATTTAATTATTCCTAATAGTGTCATATGAATATCAGCCGTGTGGGCTATCTATTAATATAGAATTTAGTTTTATGCACTGTTGTTATGAACTATTTGTTTTGTATTTACTCTGTACACTTTCATACTACATATTATAGTAACGATTGCAGAAAATTATTTATTTACAGTTGATAATATTGCTTATCAAAATTTCTTGGTAAAATTATACTTTAAAACATAATATTTAAAAATATTTTTCCGCCGATTAATCGGCAACATTTTACCGATTATTAATAATCGGCAAAGTGGCCGATTATGGCCGATTAATCGGTACCGCCGATTAATCGGTGCATCCCTAGACGTAACCCCCAGTAAAGGGTATAAAATCTTCGATAAAATCCTCAGCTCTAAAGGGTAGAAGCGAAGATTTCGACCCTATCCTCGAAGGAAAAAAGACTTGCAGCATGTGTACCACCCAGTTCTTTAACCTCTTCCCGGCTTTTCCCGAGCTGGACTCGGGCAAGCGAAATGTTCCATTCTGGCTCATCCCGAGAGTAGCTCGGGCGCTGTGAAAATTAACACTACACAACCAGTCTTTCCCGAATTATTTCACATGTCCCTTTTATGGTTTCGGATGCTTTTATTTACTATTGTTGCTACTAGATAACATAACTTTTCAGTGTTTTGAGCTGTATATTTAAGATAAGAGTAGGCGCCAACTCCAAAGTATAATGATTTCTGCCATACAGAAAGTCAACTTTACAGGTAAATACTCATTTATTACTCATTATTTTTTCATACATTTGTTTTTAGGAAATGTTGCATGCGAATGATGCTATTATGTTTAAAAAGATATGTATGTATGAAAATAAGCATAAAAAAAATCGACGATCCGTAATCCCGTTATTACTCATTTATTTAAATAGATATTTTTATTTATTTTTAGGAAATATTGCATGCAAATGATGCTATTATGTTTAAAAAGATATGTATGTATGAAAATACGCATAAAAAAAATTGACATTTTTGATCCGTAATCCCAAAATAAAATGAGCCTGGAAGGGGTTAAGGGGTTACAGTACCTTTCTAACAAATTTCTTTAATTTAAGTGAAAAAGTTAATTCTTTGAAATAGTTGTTTCTGCACTTGTTTAAAAATCAATAATTTATTTTCAAACATCAAAAATTTTGAAAACTTTTTTTGAAAATTTGAAAAATGTAAGAAAATTTCAGTTTTTTTAAAACCCTAAGGCTTTTTTGTTTCTGCACTAATTTCAAAATTTCTTTTTGCGAAATGATCACAAGGAAAACCTCAACAAATCTGTGCATTCATTTTCTTATATTTTGATTAGAAAATATTTTGTGACCTTTTATGTAAAAAAATCTTAGAAAATTTTGTTCTTCGAGGTTTAACAAACTCTAAAAATTTTTGTAATTTATAAAACGCTTATTCAATGCACAGTTTTGTTAAATATATTATCTTGAATGCAAAAAATATTGCTTTAAAGTTATATCTTTAATAGAAAAAATTCCTTAGCATTTCTAGTAACATAGAAACACTAAAAACTGATCACCGAGAAAAAGCACTTTAAAGTTTGGCTTTTCCATTAGAATACATAGCATGTATGCCCTAAAGTCACTCATAACTTTTTAAATAATTTAGCTAGAACAATGCTGTTTTTTTCTGAGTAATTTAAATAACTTTTACTTTTGAAATAAGCAATAAAATTTTTTTTGGTCTTTTGGTCATTTTTGAGGTACTGTAACCCCTTAAGGTTAAAGGACTGGAACAACTAAAAATTTCTAAAATGAGAGATTTTCAACAATTAACAGGTTACAACAATTAAAGATTTGAATAATTAAAGGTTTGCAGTAATTAATGGTTCACAACAAAGGTTTGTAACAGTTAGCTGCTGGCTACAATTAATAGTTTGCAACTGTAAAATATTCACAACCATTAAAGAATGGCAGCAATTTATGGCTAGCAACAATTAAAAGTATGCAACTAAAATAAAATGCTTATTACAACAGTTAAAGGTTTTTCAACCATTTAAAAGTTTGCAACATTAAAAGGATTGGAACAATTAAAGGTTTACAAAAAGGAGAGATTTGCAACTATTGATAGTTTACAGAAATTAAAGGTTTGCCAAAATGAAAGATTTGAACAATTAAAGGTCTAGAATAATTAATCGTTAGTAATAAAGATTTGTAACAGTTGGATTCTTGCAACAATTTATGGTTTACAACAGTTGAAGGCTTGCAACAGTTAATGGTCAGCAACAATTGTAAGAGTAAAGTGAATTTCATTCTTAATTTATATTCAAATGTGATATTTTATCTTTTACTAGACAGGGTACTGAAAAGTCATCTTACAAGATGAAATAATAACAAAAATAAATACTTAAAAATTACTTTTAAATATATTATCAGAATACCAACTGTTAGTGTGCAAATTAAAGATGCATCAGAGCACTTTGACATCAAGCATAAATATACTTCTTGAAGCTAACTTAAGTTTTACATAATTAAGAGAAAATGTTTCTACCAACTTTCAATGTTTAAATTTAACATAATATTAATAATGATCATTGTTTTTCATTTGATTTTATTTACTCCCAGCATACAACAAAAAGAAAGCATTAAAAAACACACACATACACAATGTTATTTTTACTTTATTTACTTTTATAAGAGATTGTTTAGCTCCACAAACTTTGCACTCCCATTTTTTTGCTTTCTTTACTTGATGAACTTGGAAGGTTTCACAAGCGTAGCAGCATAACACTTGAAATTCGTACGGCATTTTCTTTTAAACTCAAGGAGTTCTGCACGAAAATTCAAATTAATAGAATATAATTTGAAATTTTTATTAATTTTGACTTGAATACTAGATAAAACTCAGATTTGTAATAAAATAAAATTAGATCAGAATGAAACATGAAGAACAACTATGAAAACATGAAAATTGTTCTTAAATTCACATACCAAAACTTTTGATTTTACTAAAAGTTCCAGATAACTAACTTTTAAGCATCAATGAACAAAAGAGAAACTCTGAGAAAACTGTAAAATTATGCTATAAGTGAAAACATAACGAATCATTTAAATACATTTTAAGATTTTTCAAATTCTCCTCACAACACACGCCATAAAAACATAAATAAATAGAATCTTGAATAGAATCGCTACACTACATTAGGCATTTAAGCGCAAAAGGGGGAGAGATTAAAATCTAAAGTCTCTTTCTTAATATTAAAAATTACAGCGTTTTTTTCGTTTTTTTTCTTTTTGCACAAAACTTACTTATAGCTTCGAACAAGTGTTTTGGCTTTACAAAGAACTCCTTTCTCAATGCAAAGGAATGAGCTTATTGGCAAAAAGTGAAAGGACATCGATCTCGTTTGATTCCCAAGCTCTTTCCTTTTCATTAATAAAGGCATTCTTTGTAACGCTGAAACACTTGTATGTAGCTATCTGTAAATTTTGTGCGATAAAATGTTGTTGTTGTCAATTTTCCTTTTCTGCACTATGGTATTTATTTAAATTTCAAAAAGTCTCCTTTTCATGAATCAGTACGTAGTATTTTGTTCTGAGATTGGCAGCGTTTGCTTTACTTTTCAAATATCATGTTTGTTTGCAAGAACAAAATACGCGCTAAACTCGAAATGAGCGTAGAAAAGAGAGAAGAAAACATTTAAAATTTCATGTCAGCTTTAAAATGGAGACGGATAATGTCATGGATGAGAGCATGAATAAAATTCCCGTAAGTGAGACTCCTGCCGAGGACATTAACTCGAATGAAACTATAGAAACAAATTTTGTAAAACAACACTGCAAAATATGAACTGTTGTTTTTACAGTATAATACTGGCGGCCGAGGTGCCAATTTAAACCTGTAAAATGCACAGTAATAAGCTGTAAAACCAGCAGTTTTACAGTTTCGTACTGTAAATTTAGCAATTATACAGTTTATTGCTCTAAAATTTAGCGGTATTGTAATGTAAAAATAACAGTATAATACTAGCAGCAGAGGTTCCAGTTTAAAACTGTAAAATGCACGGTTATAAACTAAAATTAGCATGTTTACTAGGGTGGAGCGAAAAAAATGAATTTTTGATTCTCGTAAACGGGTACCTTTCATTTACTGTGAATGAGGCTAAGTATCAATTCTGTAAAATATTTCACTTTTGTGACGTCATCTTTAGTCTGCGCATTTAACCCAAAGTTTTGAAATTTTTGATTTTTTTTAGATTTTTCAAATTTTTTAAAAAAATATTGCAAATGATAAAGCTAGTGGCAGGTGGTTATTAAATGGAAGAGAAAGGTTTGCAATATACAAGAAATTTTTAAAAACCATTTTAGATTATGATTTCAGCCGGCGCATTACGCTCAAAGTACATCAAATTTCCCAAAATTTCTGATATTTTCAACATTTTTTAACTCAGTATTTCCTTTCAATATTCACTTGAAGTGTCTTCAAAACCTTTTTTTATTCATTTTGTTATTACTTTGAACTGTGGACCTTTTCACTAGCTCATGTGGAACTACCCAGGACTCACCACGAGGAGGCCACGAAGTAACCACACTTCGAGTTCTACACGTGACCCCTTCCTTCCTCCAACCAATGCGAGCACGTATTTACATTTCTTAGATACGTCTTTGACAGTTAAATTGTTTCTTTGTGTCGTAGATCAGATATTCCAGTCAGATATCCTCGTTTTTACAAACCTTTTTCTCTTCCTGTGATCACATATCAATTTTGAAAAGCTTGTGACCTATTTGACAGCTCTTTTAACTGATTGAGTCTAATGGGAGCATAAAAAGAGCGCATTCAGAAATCATATTTAAATTCTCAACTTCCAATAATCTTTGTAAATATTGTGTTGTTAAATTACATGCAAAATTTAATTGGCTTTGTAATTTTCACATCATACCAAGAAATCATATCGATGTATTCTGATTTTTGATTTATGTATGGGATGTATGAAAGTAGATTGTTATCTATTTTTGGGATCTGAAACGTTCTCACTTGTTTGCTTGTTTGTTTTCTATATTGAGCGTTGATAATACGATTTAAAACAAGTTTCTTTATATAATCTCTCTTATGAACAAACATCGATAATAGCATATTTCTAGGATGCAAAGTATACATTGTTTTGAATGGATATGAATACAATTTACTGCTTTTTCTCTTAGAGATGAGTGTAATTCTTTATAATCACATACAAATTCATAGGTAAATTAGTAACGTCTACACATCATCCTAAAAGAGCAAGGACACTTTTACCGCGAAAGTTACGAACTCTTTTAAAAATTATAGTCTAAAGATTACGTTTGCTGTAGTCAACCATCTGGCTTGGGAAAGCTTTCCTGGACATATGTTTCATAATTTTTTGGATATTTTCACAGTCGAAACAACCTTGCACATCTCAAGAAGTTACCATTGCTCAGAACTTAAATCATTTTTATTGTCACCATCGAAATTCTATAGGTTCATATGAATTGATTTGAAAGTACAACATGTTGTTTAGCTTCGTCCAACAAGCCCAACAAATCACTTCTGTCCACTGGTAGGTCCTTCTAGGTTTTTCAAAAATGCCACAAATTAAGTTTATTTAAATGTAATGGGCATGTATCCCATTGCAAAGGTCTACCAAGTTTTCTTCCTGTTTCCGCATTACACATATGTATTTTCTTGTCTTTGTAGTGCATCCATAAAAATCAATGTAAACAATTTCCGACGCAAAGAAACAATTTACTGTTCCTGACGTGTCTAAGAAATATCAATGTAAACTCTCATTGGTTGGAAGCAAATGGAGCGCGGGTGGCACTAGAAGTGCAGCCACCTCCTCGTGGTGAGTCCTGGGTAATTTCAATGAGCAAGCGAAGAGTTGGGCAGTTCAAAAAAACAACAAAATGATTAAGAAAATGTTTTGAAGGCACTTTAACTATATATTGAGAGGAAATATTAAATTATAAAATATCTGCTCAATATTGAAAATATCGGAAATTTCGGGAAATTTGAGTAACTTTGAACCTAATGCGCAGACTGAAATCATAATCTAAAATCATTTTAAAAAGTTCCTTGTATGTTTCAAACCTTTCTCTTCCATTTAATAACCACCTGCCACTAGCTTTATCATTTGCAATATTTTTTTAAAAAATTTGAAAAATCTAAAAAAAATAAAAACTTTCAAAACTTTGGGCCAAATGCGCAGACTAAAGATGACGTCGCAAAACTGAAATATTTTACAGAATTGATACTTAGCCTC
>JAXGGA010019212.1:0-20493 GCA_038373865.1 Uloborus plumipes
CTGAAATTTATAGCTTATTCCGAGCTATTTTCGAAGATGATCAAAAAGCGGTATTTCTTTCAACCCCCCTTCTTGTCGTCCCCCAAATGCAAGGGTAATTTAATTTTAACTTGGAAATGTTTGGTGAAGCCTATATTTTGTATGACTAAAGTTAAAGAACAATTGATCACTTATTTCTCGAGCTATATGTAAAAATGTGAATTTTTGAAAGTGTCCGGATACTTTTCGCCACCTATTGTAGGTTTAAATCCCCAAGTGTAAGATGGTCCGTTTTGCTCATACTTTTGAGACTATGTGTCATCGTCAGCTTTCACAGTTTCAGAGCTGAGATTATTTTTTTTCGCAGGTGGACGAATTTAAGCTCATCCTCGTCACGGATGAGGTGCTATTCACAGTCGATCAGGCCCATAACCACCAAAACGGCAGAGTCTGGTCCACTGAGGCTCAAGGCACTTCGGCCATCGTTTTACACCCTCAAAATCCACAATCGGTGATGGTATGAGAAGGAACTTGTCCTAGCGGCAAGACTCCCCTTGTTTTCGTGGTTCAAGGGGTCAAGATCAACCAAAAAGTTTATCGCTGATACATTCTTCAGGCTGTCATACTTCCGTGGGCCCAGAAGCACTTTGGCGATGAGGATTGATGTTTCAATGGACTTACAAGGTGAAATCGACTCAGAACGGGTGTTTTTAAAACGGGTGTCTCAGGAACCCATTTTTCAGAATTCATCTCTTCTACGGAACGACCGCCCTACTTGCCAGATCTCAATCCGATGGATTTAAGTGTGTGGTCCATTTTGGAGAGAGAAGGGCCTGTGCTAAGCCCCACAAATGTTTGGAGTCGCTGCGTCAAAAATGGAATTGATTGTCGCCGGAAGAGTAGCTGCCCATCGCTGAAGATTTTGTTGCCTTTGAACCTGCGTATTGCCACCGGAGGAGGAGGTCACTGCGAAACTGGTTGAGTATATTATTGTAAAAGTGTCATGTTAACGTTAATTATCGATTATTAGCAAAATTTCTTTTATTTAAATTATCTTAATAAACGTTAGTTCGCGCTACCTGTATAGTATATACTCTTATTAGGCCTATATTTTTAATAAAAACATAAGAGAATTTGATTAGCAATTAATCGTTAAAAAAATTAATATTTCTATTTTATTGTGGGGAAATACTGAACGAAAGTTACAGCAACCGCAACGAATTCAGTTGTTGAGAAAATATATCAGGGATGCTCATTGTTAAAAAAGGAAATGAAATGAAGGGCTCGGGTGTAAAAAGTGGTAAATATCATTTTTTAGCTTACTTTCCCGTTAAAAATAAAAGACAAACGAAAAAAGTATTAAAAGTAGCTTAATGCATCCAAAAAATATCGCCAAGTCCAAAAAATATCGCCATGTCCAAAAAATATCGCCAAATCCAAAATATATCGCCAAGTCCAAAAAAAAAGTAAAAAAGAAATAAAAAAGAAAAATTAATATTGAAAAATTAGAAATTGGAAAGTCGAGTATTGAGATGGGGATTTTGTGTGTCGGTCGGTCTGTCTGTCGGTCTGTCTGTCCCCCCACCCTAATAACTTTTGAATGAACATTCCGATTTGAACAAACTTTTTTTTTGTTGGAAAGATCTCAGCAAATACAGCTCATTCCCATATTTGATTTTTCGATTTGAACAATTTTTGGTTCAACTTTGAGCCGTTGAAACAACCTGTCCCGCGATACTAATTTTTTTGTGTACAGTCCGATTTGAACAAACTTTTTTTTTTCGAAAGATCTTATCAAGGATACTTCATTCCCGTATTTACATTTTCGATTTGAACAATTTTTCATTCAACAGTGAACCGTTCAAACAAGCTATCACCCCTAATAACTTTTGAGTGAACAGTCCGATTTAAACAAACTTTTTTGCTCGAAGGATTTCAGCGAGGATACTTCATTATCATGTTCAAATTTTCAATTTGAACATTTTTTCGTTCAACATTGAACCGTTGAAGCAACCTTTCCCCACCTAATAACTTTTAAGAAAACCGTCCGAATTGAATAAACTTTTCTTTGTTCGAAACATCTCGGAGAGGCTCATTCCCATATTTCGCTCTTTAATTTGAACCATTTTTCGTTCAACATTGAACCCTTCAGGAAAAAACTTAACATTAGCGCCTACGGGGAAATTTAAGTTGAATGTTGATCCTGAACTCAAAACACGGATTTCCTTCAAACTAACTTTGTAAGAAAATGGTTTTGATAAATAATGTATGTAAAGTACTTTTCTGAATATTCTTCTGGGAGGACTCTGATTCCGACTCCGACTCCGCAAACACGGTAGAAATGCAGGCTCAGAAAAAAATGACTGAATATGCAGACGATTTTTTTGTTTATTTATTTATTTGTTTTGTTTTATTTATTTATTATTTTTTTTGGCAGACGATTTTTTTGTAACAAAAATTTTTCATTCACGAGAGCATTTTATTCTTTATTTATATTTATTAACTGGCAACGGAATAAAAAATGAAATTCTCGACAGTTTATTAACGAACGAGTTTTTTTTTTCTTTCTTTGATAAAATGGGTTTTGATGTTCTTTGTACTTTTATTTATTTATTTATTTATTTTGAAAACGATTGGGGAATTTTTCTACGGAAGAACTATAACAGTTACATTCTCTAAAAGGTTCGACAAAACTTTTTTTATTCGTTTATTTACTTTTTACTTGTCTATTTCATCTGATGAGATTGGTATATTTTGCATTTAGAAATCAGTTTTAATTGCTAAAAAGGTATGTTTGACATAATATTCAGTGTCAGATAATTAAGAGAATATTGATCAGATGCTAGAATGCCGATGTCAATGCATGGGAAAATAGCAATGGTTATAATCAAAGATATAATTTCGAGAACTACTGTAGCAAGTATTTAGATTTTAAAATATAACTGGGTACTTTAAGTGCGGTATATTTCGGTAAACCTTGTAAGGTTTCTTTTTATATGCCCACGTACCAATGTTATCACCAAATAATTCGTTTTTTACCATTTAGTCAGATACCAATATTTATGCCCGAGCCCTTTAAATGAAACATTTTTTCTATGATGTCAAATGTAAAGAAGCTTTAAAAAAATGTATAATTTTTCGGATGACGAAAGAAAAGCGAAATATGTTCGAATGAACGATATAACGAAGAACGATGTAACGACGGGTTAATGCATTTTTTTTGCTAAAAGCAGTGACGAATTATTATCTCTTCTCATATGTTAAAATAATTTAGTTAAAAATGTAAAATATTTTTAAACATGAGTACTCTTTTGTATTGAAATTTTGAAAAGAAAATTTTAGTATCTCATTTTAAATATATATTCTTCTTATAATGCCCTTAATTAATGTACTATAATCAGAATGTAAATGTTTTTTGTTTTTCGCATTTTGAAGACTACCTCTAAGAGCTACCAGCCTCCTTTTACGACCGCTTTTTTTTTTTTTTTTTTTTAGGAACGGCGAATGATTGGAGAAATTTCACTATATGCATTAGATTTTCCGTCGACTGTCGAATTGAACATGAGAATTATCACTTTTTACAAAACGTTTCCGGAAAGAAATCTTTTCAAACTTCTAGTGATGGTAGCGACATGAGCTTTCCAGCTACTTTAGAGAGACGAAGTTTTAAGATTCATTTCAGGGGAAGAATGTAATTAAAATTGCATGATTAATTGCGATTGATCAAACAAGGCAACCTTATAACTGACGAAAGGGAGAATTTTATCATGTTTTCTGTATCAACAATTCTAAACTTCTATGTTTGGATGAAAGGAATTACGACTAATGAGTATTTGAGTTTGATTTCAATTCCAATTTATTTGCTTATTTTTGTTTCAAGAAAGCAAATATCGAAATTCTAGGCAAACAAAATTTCCTTTTTTACATCAAACTTTTGTGAATGAGATGCAATTTTCCTTCTACATTCTTAATTTTGTTAAATTTAAATTTTGCATAAACTATATCGTAATTTAGTATCAAGTTTGAACGTTACCATTTGTATATGTAAGAACATTTTGAGATCAATTCTAAACAGTACATTTATTACTGCATCTTTTTAGTGTAGAATACTTTAAAATTAATACAATTCATCAAATTAGAATGAAGAACTCTTTTAGTTTTTTTAAATTTTCATTTTGAATATTAAGTAAGTATGCAATTTTTTATATGTAAGAATAAATAGTACATCTTAACGAAAAGAAAATAACACTTAAAGCAAAGACGGGAATTAATCCCTCAACTGCCTTTTATTTCGCAGCCAGCTTTTAGAGCTTTTACAGCTGACCAGTCGGCACATAAGGCCAAAAGATTACTGAATTTCTCTTAAATTTATAAAATATTATTTCTCAATTATAACAAGAATTTTTCTCCCTCATTACTTGAGTTAGTACCACATATTCCTGTAAAAATTTTGGGTTGTTTAAAATGTGTTTGTGATTTTTCTTCATTCAAAAGAGTAAGCTATGAAAAACGTGAATTGCACCTTATGTTGCATTTTCCTAGTTACATTTGATTTATTATAATGAAAAGACAATAGATTCCCAGTGCTAAATGACAGAGAAGCACGAATCCTGCACTAATTAACAAAGCGTTGCATGCGTGGTTTCTAATGACTTCGGATGAATGTATTAAATTAATTGAGAGCTTGTTGATTTATGGTATCAGTTATTTAGACAAGATCTGGTAAGTTTTACTCGCTCGTTCCGTAGATTACACTTCTCCAGTATGTTATAACTGTTTCAGTACAAGCATCTCTCATCTCTCTAAATACCATTAGGATTTTGCTGCATTAAATATTCAAACTCTGAGGCCTAGATAGGAGATTCAATACATAAGTCAAATATTTTTCCTTTAGTCGACAGTTTATTTTTCTGAAACACAGAAATTTTTAAATAATCTTAACTTATAGCTGTACCGATGTAGCTTCAGCAGTATTCCCCCTTCCTTTTTTTTTTTGTTATTTAGCAATTTTTATGCTTACATATGTTTCTAAATCAAAATAATATCTTTAATCAGTTTAGTTCACCCTCTAGTGCATAATAAAATGGTAAAATCAGAATTAGTCTCGGCTTTTGAGTAAATCGTAAACATGTCTCATCACGGTATACATATATATCTTCAAATTATTATTCTACATGGTTGCCACAATTATATATGTGGACTATAATGTCTGAAATGCTATTAATTTAGGATTTGCTGCTTCTAAATCTCGTACAAGAGCACAAGCACCCATTCTTTCGAGCTATTAAAAACACCGATTATTTAATAGACGTAAAATTAAATAAAGTGGTGCCAACAGCAGATCTTTTATTTAATTTTTGACACTAAAAGACTAAAATTAGGAAAACTGATCAAGACTACTTTATATAAGGAGACTTAATCCAGGTCTGTAGGAGACTGGATCATTGAGGAAAAATAAAGACATTTAAATGCAAGTCAAACATTTATTATTGTGTTTAGGTTAGATAATTCTAATGTTGATGAAAAAACAGTTGAAACCTTAGAAGAAAGAAAATGAATTACATTTGCTTTACGTGCAGTTACCATACATTGTCAAAAGTGAAACTAAATTATTTCTCATTAGAAGAAAACTATCAGTTCGAGGAAGAAAAAGAAGTCCGAAAAGGTGTTCTTTTTCTACCGGCATTCCACAATGAAAGTATGGACTTAAGCTGTCAAGCAATCGGAAAATTTAGTGAAGCGAAAAATAATGAACCCACTGACTACGTGGAAAAGGTTATCTGCAAAAAGCGAATTGGCTCGGAAAGAAAGTTCCAAAAAAGTAAACAAATGTCAGGACGTAGGAATTGTAGCCGAATCTAAATTCAACATAGGGAACTGATTTTAATTAAAATGATCAGTCATGAAGAAGGATTTTAAATAAGTTTCTGTCTTTAAGCTTACTCTGAGAAGTTTCGGATCGAATCATTGCAATGCGAACGACGATAAAGCGAATTTTCTGAATCACATTTTATTGCATTTCTTTTACCTCCTATGTTGCCTCCATTTTTTCGTAATTTAAAAAGTATTAACTTATAACCTTAAATAACATGTAACTTTATTGCAACACTAATATTTAAATGTTCATCAAACAAACAAATATTTCGAGGGAAATACTGCTAGTGTGAATGATGCACGTACTTAACTTATTTGAAATATAAGTAGGGGGTAATTAAACATCAAGGTAACCTAATAGCTATAAAAGTAATCCTTTATGAAAACAGACGAAATTCATTTTTTGAAACATTTAAGTTGACTCCTTATAGCTCGTATGTATTACATTTTCTGCCAAAAAAAAAAAAAAAGATATTATTTCAGTTATATCAAAGAAAAAAAAACGTTTGTTACATTTTCTAATTTGATTACATTATTATACTGTCGGTGCAAGTTCAAATATTTTCATGATTGATGAGAGTTAAACCTATGTCGTTAGCCATTTTAAAGATCTTAGTAATTTAAACCATTAAAAGGGTAACCTACAAATTACAAAGGTTACCCACAGGTAAAATCTGCTTGTAATTACGCGTCTGATTGTGTTTCATTAAAAATGTTAATTATTAACAAGCAAGAAAACAAGCAAGTATCCCTAGTTTATCATCACACAATTGCGTTTCGATACTCATTCATCATTCTATTTTAAGAACACCCCGTACCAAAAGGAAAAATAATGAACAAATATTTAATATGTGTTAATGATAAACAATAATTATGGGCGCTTGAGTCGATTATAATAAGATTATTTCATTTTCAAACTTTTATTCAGACCGCTTCCATGCATCCTTTACTGCATAATGTTTCGGCAAAATGAGTTGTTCTTGAAATATGATTCAGTGAGAGATCAATTTCAACCAAAATATTTATTATTTTTTGACATTGAGGAAGAATAAATTTCCTAAAGTTTTTTTTTCTTCCAAAAGTTTCGAAATACGAATATTTTCTTTTTGTGCCTCTCTTACATTTTTGAACGGAAGAAAAACAATAAAAAGAAAATTTGGAACATATAACAGAAAAAACACGGGGCAGAAAAATACTTTTCTTTAGCCTCCAGCTGTGTAGAAATATGTAAGTTCTGAAAATGCCTTTTGGATAATAGAATAGAATTTCTCACACGTGCTTTGAATTTTATCGATCACGTCGACGTTTCTTTTAATGGATTTTGCGTTTGGTTATACATGCACGACGGCGATGGCATGACTGAATTTGCATGTAACAAGTTCTTACGAGCAATGGATCACAAGTTTGAAAAAGTATGTTGCAATAAAATAATTTTGAAATTATAAAGGATAAATGTAAGGTTAAAAAAGCACAAATGCACAGGGATTCCGCTGACACGTGTTTTGGCGTTACAAGGAACGCAAACAAAGCGAATTATCCGAATACCTATAAAAGAAATTTATAAGCCATTATGAAGAACCTGCTTTGTTTGCTTTTAAAGCTGTTCGCTTCTGTTCCCGTTGCTTTTGTCGGATGTCTGTGCGTCCACAAGCTCACAATGTTTTTTTTTTTTTTTGCATTGAAAAAGGCATTCCTTGTAATGCCGAAACACGTGTCTGCAGTATCCTTGCGCGTTTGTGCTTTTCCGAAGTTGTATTTATCCTTTACATTTATACACAAAGGTATTTGTATATTACGATTTTGAAACTGTTCCACTTGGTTCAACTCCTTGTAATTTTAGATACAACTATATATACTTCAAAATCCTTTTGTGTATCTTCCGTTTTTTTTAAGGCTGTATAAAAATAATAATGTTATCAAAAAAAAATCTTCCTGTGTCTTAAAGTGTTACACATCGCTTTACCTCTTCGCCATGTGTTACATGTCACGCTTCTGATTTATAAGCATATATTGTTAGAAAATATATGATATGTCACACTTCCTGGTATCCCTCCCAAGTTCCTTTGTCACAAACTGAGTATTTTTCCCCATGACATATTTTCATCTTGCAATCGCGATATCGGTTTACTGAATACCGGTATTTTGAAGTTTTTTGCAGTGTTACTGATCTGCTAAATCAGCATGGTACAGTGCAAAAAATAAACTATTGTTTTTACAGTACAATACTGGCAGCAGAGATTCTAGCTTAAAACTGTAAAATGCACTGTAATAAACTGAAATTAACAGCAATTTTACAGTTTATTACTGTAAAATTAGCTGCATTATACTGTAAAAACAACATCTATTTTTTACTGTGTACTGTAAAATCAGCAATTTTACTAATTTACTACTGTAAAATTATTATAAAATTATCTGTATTGTGTATTTTACTGTAAAAATAAGATTTACTTTTGCAGTGTAGAAATTGCGATGCTTCTGACGCGGAAATCTGCAGGTGTAATCAGGTATATCAGGTGTAATCTCATAGAACTTCAATTGCATTTTTTTGACCGACATATCGCCATTTAAAGAGAGAACTACTTCTGTGGTCTGTTAAGTACCAAGTTCCAGCCACATCCAGGGATAGCCTTTCAGTTATCAAGTTACCTAGTCGATTGACAAATTTTCTCTACAGAAGGAATTCTCCAGTTTTTCCAGCCTATGATATTGACTATAAAGCATTGGCGGAAAATAGCAAAAAAAAAAAGTAATAATAATTATTAATTGCTGTCCAAAAAAGCTGCAATTCATTATCTCATACTTCTAATACAGCATATTACTTGGTGTTCCTCTTGTGAATAGCGATAATGATATCAACTATGACAATTTATCATCATTGCGACGTTTTAATGGAAAATTTTACTGTGGAGGCTTGCGAAGAATAGTTGGTTAAAAGTGAAATATGCCAAGTAGGTATGTGTAATTGAATTGTGCTAGTGCTAATAGAGCCACTAACGCTTGTGATTAATTAAAATACTTTTTCCTCTCATATATGAATTTTCTACCATATTGTTTCAATTTATTTAAAGACATTTAAATTATTTTGTTCAGTTCTTGGTGAAAACCCATACTTCAACCACATTTTCAGGTGCTGTTTTTAAACCTTTATGTCATTTTTTTTTGAAGGGAAGCATTTCATATCAATTTTTTGTGCTTTCTCTCTTCAAGCAAAGGAGTTATAGTTGTTCATGAGGATACTTTCCGAGCTACAAACAACTTTCATCAAAAAACGCAGAAATAGAAAGAGCTTGTTTTATTTTTCCTCTACAGATTTTTCATTTATGCTTTCTTATATTTTTGACAATTTAATTTCAATTTTTTCTTGCATACAACAATAAATAAGGCAAAATTTTGGGATCAATTCTCAATAAAAAAAAATGGTTAAACATTTGAAATTTAATACGAAGATACCGTGGTCAACTCTGTACACACTTTTCAACAAAACAAAAATATTACTTTAAAAATAAAAGAGAACCACTCAGAATCAAATTTACAAGTTTTTTTTTTTATTTTTCGTTCACAATCGATATTTAAGAGAAACCTTTTGCTACTATCCTATTCAATTCACGAGGGAATACATCCATAACAAATACTACCAAATGCGTTGTACAATGCATGCTTAGAATTGTTATTCAGCTGGATTTTCAGAGTAAGACCCTTGGTGTTTCAGAAATGAAACAAGTAAATAGGTAAAAACATATAAATATATGTATTTGCTCCTTATGCTACAAATTCTAAAATATATTAAAAATCGTTTTATTTTATTTTACAATTTAATAACTTATATTTTTCTTGCTCGAAACACAAAAAATATAAGCTACTCATTTCAAGACATTGAATCTTTTCATTTCTGAATAACTGCCTTCCCAATTTTTCTCATAAGTAATAAAAAAAGGGTTTGTTAGTCCACCCGGGTAGCTTTGAGTCACAATCAACATTTTTTACTGCCCCGCTCATATTTCAATAATTCCAATATAAGAAATAATAAGCATTAGTCTGTTTTTCTTCATATCAAGAAATAATGATAAAAATATTTTTTTAAAAGTTGCAATATTACTTTTTATACAAAATATCTCACTAAAAATGGGCTTAATAAGATTTGCATGTTACTGCAGATCATTTGCTTCCCACTGCAGATTTTTTTTTTCGTCTTTGTATGCCTACGGGACCTGTATATACGAAATTAGATGCAATGGAGTCGTATTAATTTCTTTATTTTTTTTACTCTTTATTTAAAGAAATATAAAACTTCTTTAGAAGCTTTTGTTGCTCCTTTAATAATTTGTAATAGCTATTCTCCTTACATAAAAGAAAAGTTTAATTTGAAATCAATCATGTGTATATTTTATTGGAAACCTTAGTAGTTGATAACTGCTTTGTGTCCTTATAAGGTTTTCTTTCAAGTTTTTGTGCTTGTATGTTGTGAGTCATTTTTTTTTTCATTTTTATACTAAATTGAATTTTAATTAATTGTTTAGTTTCAAATTGCATTAATATATAGGTCGGTAAAATATAAATAAATTACCTACTGACGAAGAAAAATAGTTCAAAAAATTAAACTTCGAAAGAGCTTTTTATTTGCGTGATGTGAAACTCTCCTTACGGAAGCATGAGAACAGAACAAAAATGGCGAGTACATTGATTAATTACATTACGTTGACGACATTATTAAAATTAGTTCTTTAATGCTAAAAAAATTACAGTTTAGTAAGAAAAAGCAAAAATTAATTAAATAACATGTTTGCCATACTAAGAAGATAGAATGTAACATTTGAAATGAAAAATGTATATTTAGCACTAATGTAACAACGAAAATTGATAAAAAATTACTAAAGCAATCAACGTATTAGGGAAACTTTTCTGTTTCAGAGATTTAAATTCCTTAAAATAAACTGTTCTCAATTCAGCTCACGCAATCTAAATTTGCATAGATTAGTTTTTCTAAGAAAATCTTTGAATGCATTGTAAAACTATAAATGTTTACTGTGAGTTTTCTATATAGGGACAATCGAAAATTATTATATAGAGTTTAATTATGGAGAACGGATTAAGATGTGTGAAAAGAACCCTAAATTTAGTTTAAAAAACTAAAAAAGACTCTTTTAGCATCAATTAAACTAAATAGAAGATTTTCAAAACTATTGAATTTCCGTTAGGTTTACATGCACTTATAATACATCAACATGTAATGTAGTTTAGTCTTTAGTACTAATAATAATATTAAATAAATAAATTATAATTGCAAAAAACATGAATTTTATCTTTTACTCAGAGTTACATACAAACAATTGAAACACTTATAATACATCAACATGTAAATATAATTTAGCCTTTGATATTAATAATAATATCAAATATGTTACTTTTATATTTGTAAAGAACGTGAACTTTATCTTTTATTCAGAGTTATACATATATACAAACAAACAAACTCATCATGTAAAACTAATACAAGTGTATTGAAAAAAAGAGACTTGCATTACTTCAAACGAAAATTTTCTTAACGAAGATCACATAACCTTATGAAATCAAAAGCTTCAAAACTATTATACTTGTAACATTTCTGACGACTACAAATAAAGAAAATCTTGGCTGTTTATCAAAGACTTCTCGTCAACCGATTTTATCAGAGAAGTGTATGTTTTTATTTACTTTGAATCCTCTTATTAGGCGATGCGAATAAAATAAGTAATGTTATTTTTATTATTCTGAGATGGTCTACAACGACTACTAAGCGAACTACTTCGTTCAAATGTCTTCCAGTAGACTGCACACTTTAATTAGAATGTGCGCAGTATTGACACATGAGATCTGTGTGTTTCGACACATTCGAAGAAGAAATTTTGTTTACTTTTAGCGACTCCTATTTACATCAAAGCATGAATGGCTTTTTTCGAGTTATAGTCTGGGTTTTCTGTGAATACATTTTACACCCTTTTCGAATTTTCTGACTGAATAACTAACGAAATTAAAATTTTTAGTTTCTATGTTTTGCTTATAATGTCTTTGTTTTCCATTAAGTTTTAGCTTTTAAGGGAGCTAAATATGTTTACTAAGGAGAAAAATATGTTTACTATAGTTACTATATGCAGATAATTTTGATAAGCTGATTTTTATTAGGAACAAAAATACTTCAAGATCATAATATCAAATACTTTTTTGAAGTTATTTTAGAAAACTAAGAAAACTAGTAATGATGAAAATAATAACAGCGCGAAACTTTTTTGAAGGTTTATACTTTTTGCATGAATTAAAAAAAAACAAAAACTAATATAAATCATCAGTATGTCTCAAAAATATGACCTTTTTCATACTAACCGTTTCTTTCCAAAAATGTATCCTTTGCTGCTCCCAAGTACCTTTTCAAGTAATTTTAATTAAAGGAAGCACCCGCATTGGAAATAAATTATGTTTTAACAGCAAGAATATTTTCATAAATACCCATCTCACATAACAATGCATCAGATGCATAAAATGTGTTGTTATGTAAGCAATGCACGCTAAAAGTTAACTATCTAATTTTATGATTCATTAAACTTTTTAAGTACGATTGCTTTGAATGTGGATTTTTGAAAAGAATTCCTCAAATTCAAAAATCTTGAAAGGGATTTTTGACTCCAACAACGAACGAAAAAAAGTAACTGGCAATCACTTTCTGTGAGCCATTGGAGTGTTTCTTTTTTCTTTTACATTTGTTTTTGCACTCATATTGAATATATCAATGCTAAACACGTTCCTACTCGATGGACATTAATTCTTCCTCCTAAAATATTCATGAGTCAAACACAACATTGGTTAGGGAATATCGTAAATACACTCTCTTCAAGATGTTGCAGCTGAAGCCTATTTATTAGAACTCGTAGACAGAACGAAATTGGAAGAGTAATTTCGATTTTTGTTTATTATCTGGATAGCAAAACTTTTAAGGAGTATTTTGAATTTCATTTGAATATTATTTGAACATATGCTGCTAAAGTTTCAAAATAAGAGAACCTACTATTTTAATCATAAACTTTGGGTGCATATCTTTCATCAGTATCATGATTGTGAACTTATCCTCGAATCTTATTGAAAGGTTTTAAGATTTTAAGAAGGTGAATTTTTTATTGTTGCGAAAAATATTTTTCCGATTCTAGTATTTTATGTATCACATTTCAGTAATTTGAATTATTCATGATTTTCAAGAACTTTGTAGTATTTAAGTATAATGCTTCGGTAAAACGAAATAGGAAGTTTGTCTTTAACATATTTTCTCGAAGATTGACCTGGACTTTCCAACATTAGCTAAATCTCTATCTCGGTTCGCTGAGTTTTTTTTTTTTTTTTAATACCTTTCAAAAATTAGATTAAACTTGAGAAAAAAAAATAGTGGCCTCTGTTTTATGCAGAACAAGTAGTTGTTAATGAATATACAAACGATTTGAAACGCATTTTTTCTAACTGTTGGTGTTAAATGAGAGGAGAATCATTTTAAAAAGTCAAGAAATAAGGAATACCGTAGTTCAAGCTTTGTTTGGTACTGATATCACGTTTTGAACTGCGTAAAAATGACTCCTAGGAGGCAATGCAGCGAAATGTATGTTGCTGTGTTATCACTTTTAAATACAAATGCGACGACCAGCAACATGCTAGGGGGCCAACTGGGTTGGTCCTAGTTAAATTATAGACCCCAATGATTATTAATGGCCCTTTTAAAGCTATCTACTCCATTGCTCCTTACTTTACCGCCTCTTCCGGTAAACTGTTCCAAGTTCCCACTACCCCAAGTAGCACACTTCGTTTTTTAAAGGTTGTAAAATGGTTATTAACGTTGTGACAACGGATTGAAAACGTTTATAAAACGTTTAAACGTTTTTTGTGCTCCCTGGGACCCTGCTAAAATAGTAATTTCTCTGAGTTTCCAGATTGGCCTGAGATTTAAACAGCTTAAAACAATGACCCATTGTCCTGCTTTCCGTGCAAAAATCTAACCCTGTAACATCATTCATTTTAACAAATTTAAACAACTGGATCATGTCCTCTCTGATTCTTCTTTGATCAAGATTATACATATTAAACATTCTAAGCCTGGAATCATAGTCTAAATGAGAAAATCTATTTACTAACCTTGTAGCCCTTCTTTGTACCCTTTCCAATAAATTAATATATTTCTTCAGATAAGGAGACCAAAACTGAACATCATACTCTAGATGAGGCCTTACCAAACTTACTAACATGTTGCAGAACCAGGTATATTTTGTTATTTTGAGGAGTTTTCCTCTGGTAAGTTTTTAAACATTTCAATCTATTATTACATACGTGACATAAATATTGACGTTGAGTATGATGCTGGTTGCGGCAGAAATAATTCCTATCAGCCAGAAAAATTTTCTATCAGTTTTTCTGGCGCTAACCAAGTGATGTTAGTCATTGCTGTCTTCTTGAGTAGGGTGTGGTTCAGTATTTTGACTGTTGCCTTTAAATCTTTACTCTAAGGCTGTACTACAACCACATTACTAATACATTATTTCCATGTGGTAAAAAACATTTTTTTCAGGTTGCATTATCAGATACTGAGCTGAAAATAATCCTTTATAGGTCTTTGAACGACCATCCCATAGCCAATATGGTACTTTTCTCACCATAGCTTTTAACAATAAGCCTTAGGTGTTACCGTACGCGGGACTGTTGAGCGTCCCCATGTGTGGCTGGGCTCTGTGACCGGCAGTGGTCTACGAGCACTTCGGAAATGCTCAGTACGGGGCCTACACGGCTGGGTAGGCCCCGTACTGGGCGTAATCTCAGCTTCTAAGCTTCACCTCTTAAAGTGTGAACCTGGCACACCGTGAGATACTGTATTCACCTTATCCATTTGGTGCGATGCGGCTCCATGCACAATATGGTACTATATTGTGTTGCTTATTTCGGAACAACAGGCCCACACTCTTTTGAAGAGGAGAGACTTGTATTAGTTACTTCTACTCGTTACAGATGTTGTAGAATCTCCTGCAGCCAAGATTCAATGATCTGGAGATATCTTGATTTGAGTTTTAAACCTTTATGTCCCAAATTAATTTAGCAATGAATTTTTATAATTTTTGTTTAGTTGAAAATACACCAAGCAACTAAAATGCCGAGTATAAGAATTTTGAAAATCAGTAGGGTCTAAGACCCCTAATCTTTAGGGTCCCTAACGGAACTATTTTCGATTGCAGGTACCATCTCTCATCCTCTCAGCACATTCCAAGGAGTGGTACTTCAAAGCTTCAGCATGATTCAACCCATTTTGGATTCATAATATTAAATTAATATACGAGGGTCTTCTGAGTCCCGTCGGGGCATAAAGTGTTAAAGTACAAAAAGACCTCGACGGACTTTTCTTTGTCAAAACTTTCTTGGGCACCTAGATGTCATTATTAGGCGATATTCCATGATCAGTGTATTCCTCCAATCTTGCATTTTGCGCTTTCGTTCTCTCTCTGGGAATATTCGCAGGCTTAAGTGTACCAATGTTGAGCAAGAATATTACTAAAACCCGATGGTGCTATGAGTTAAGAAATCGCAACAATGTCACCTAAATTTATTTGAATGTAAAGAAAGGCGTCAGGCAGATACTTCATAGATTAATAAGATATGAAGGTGGACGTTTTGCAGCTTTTATTTTCGAACGAAGTGATTCAGGTTATGTAGCAGAAATATTACGTATTATTAATTAAAAATTTAAACGTATTTCTCGAAAGGTTTTTGCTATTGGTTTGTGATTTTCATTTTAAATGTAGGAGTTATTGCTGCCGGAATCTGTATAAGTGCTAAAATAGTTGTATAATTTGTCATATTATGGTTATTGCTTAACTGAAAATGTTTTGTATATAATTTAACTACTTATTCAACAAGATTGCATGACGTGTTTCTTTATGTTTTACATTACCATGTGCTGCCAATTGTCTCTGATCCATCCATGTTCTTCCCAAGCTTTGTCCTACCCATGCACCACCACTTACTACGATATTTTGAAGTTTGGATATGGTCCACGATTCTATTAAAAGGCGAATTTAGCTTTAATGTTCTATGAGTAGTTTCGTATTTTCCCTTTTTATGGTGTTGTTTTTCTTTTACTTTAATCTTGAAAGAAAAACGTGTTTATCAAACATTTTCTAACAAATCCAAATGCATACAGCTACGAAGAAACTGTCTAAAGAGATTTAATTTTAGAACTACTTAATAAAGTGTTAACAAAACAAACATTTTTTTAAAAAAATTAACGATTGCTTTTTTAATGTAAGTGTAACAACATCAAGTGGGAATTATGGTTTATGATATGATATGGTTGTAACTGATAATCACATGTGATAAAAAAAAATAAATATAATCGAGACAAAAGTTTATAAAAATATGAGACAAATGTGACTTTACTTTCTTCAAAATATGTTAGAATGTTGTGATATGTTACATTTATATCTTTGCAGAGTATTTTTTTCCGGGGACAAATACATTATGTGTAGTAAGAGGGAAATGCTTTCTCTGGAGTTTCGTGTAAAATAAACAGGGTATCAATTAGATTGTTATAAGGGTATTCCAACAGCGTAGGAATGCATTTCCCAATTCCCCAATCCAGAGAAGAGAAAACTGTGTCTTGAATGAGTAATTATATCTGATGAAAAAGGAAAATACTTTCAGGGACTTGGGTAATCAGCAAAGATTCAGAGAAGTGATGTTTCAAAAGGAATATTATTCTTTAAGTGAAATGGGTTTTTTGTTGAAAGTAACTTATTAAAAAAAAATTTAAATAGATGCTAAGTGGTTTATCTGTAATTTTTGGGCTCAAAAGCACGGACTTTTTTTTTTTTTGAAAATGCCGAACCATAACATGTGCATGGTTGCTTTCTTGAAGAATAAAAGCATTTTTTTCTACATACATCCACCGAATTTTTAGCATCACATATATCAATCGTCTCCCAATTACATAAGGGCGCAAATACGGTCAAACACAAATTTTAATCGCTATATATGATTTCTAGCCACCAAATATGCCTCTCTTATATTAAAAAAAAATTTGGTGATACAGATTCAATACCTTATTCTCGAATTGTTCGGATTTATTGATAAATAATTTTAAAACGTTAATGGCGATTACATTAGGGCCATTTGTAATTTAAAACTCTTGGCTCAACGTAAGCAAACCATTTAACTAAAAACAATAAGAACAATAACCTCATAACATAATATTTTGAATAGGGATTGGCGGAAAAAAATCCCTAAAACATGAAAACTACCCTCACATTTTCATTAGTGGTAACTGTTCTGTCTAAAAAAAGTCATTTTCAGCTACGGCAGAGC
The DNA here is from genome assembly GCA_038373865.1 of Uloborus plumipes. Lineage (NCBI taxonomy): Eukaryota > Metazoa > Arthropoda > Arachnida > Araneae > Uloboridae > Uloborus > Uloborus plumipes. Next base: position 17,209 of record JAXGGA010019212.1, read on the forward strand.
AAACAAAAGTCTTAACACATTGTAGGCAGAAGTTGCAATACATAATGCAAATATCAATTCAGTATCTTCTAGCGATTCACATTGAAGAAAATAATCATTACTAATTATTTTAGATTAGTTTAACTCTTTTCTTATCCGCACGTTAAAACGGAGAGGTTTGACCAATCCACTCTTTTTTTAAAATTAAACAATTATTTAACTGATGAGCACAAAGTAACTTCATGATATCAAGTGAATCAAAAGTTGTTTCTATTTTTTTTTTTTTTTTTTTGATATTTTGAAGAAGGATTAAAGAGAAATCATGTGCTGTCTTTTTGAGGCGAAGATGTATATTTTCTTGTTGCCATTTCAACTCTCCTGTACTATTCATTATTGCATAAAATGAACTAAATTATATTGTTTGAGTACTCAAATTACTATATTAAAAGACTGAATACTAACTTTTTACTTTCTGTTTTATTCAGTTCATATGACTGTGATTTTTGATACTTTTTCTAAAATTTCTATTAAAGGAGGGTTGAACCACTTGCATTCTGAGAAGTTTAACCCGGGTCAAACATTGCCATTCCAGTTATTTTTTTAAGTTGAAACAATTTGTAAACTGTAAACAACATTAATCCAGTTTTAAAAGAAAATATTGTTTAGTGAAATAAAAGGAGTTTTCAGTTTTGAACTTGCAAGCATTCCCTTGATATTCATTTTAAACACTACACGTTAATGCATTGTTCTGATGACACTAAACACAATTGAAACTTGCTTTTCTCATTTTTTTTTAAAACTTATTAAGATTATCTTCAACCCATCTTTACTTTGTTCAATTAGTTGATAGTATTGATTTTATTCTAGCTAAAGTAACTTTTGTTTTATATTATGAAAATCAGCAAAATAAGGATCTAAAAAAGGCAAATGTGTGGTATAAAACATAGCAGATTAAGGCTTTTCAGTCACCTTTGCTTAGGCTTATATCGAAAAGATTGCAATATGGAAACAATTAAGAAAAATTTCAAAATATCAAGAAAAAAACCATGTTAATCAAAACAGAATAAAGATGAGATTTGCCTATCTACATTATATTACAAATCTAAATTTAAAAAATATTTAATATTTATATTAAGAATCTAAATTAAAAAAATAAAGATGTATATCCTCTCACAAGTAATGTTGATAATTACTTCAAAGACTTTAAAACAACTGTAGCTTCATTACAACTGAAACATGTAGCTTCAGTTTTATTTATGGCACCTATTAAGACTTTTGCGCCTCAACACAACCAGTTTTATTTATCCTCAAAAAGATGTTGTGACAGCATGCATAACAAATATCATTAGGCTTTCTCATCCAATGATCAGTATGGGCACAGAAAAAGCTTTTATGAAAATAAAATTTGACTGACATTTCTAGCATTTGTAATCTCTACAGATTCGAGTTGTTTTCATTAAAAAATATATGGTATTTCTTTAGACGTAATTATTGCCACTATACTGGAATAGCATCATTGCATTAAACTATTGAATTATTTTAGCATCATTTTTGCTACTTTCGGTCTCTCAATACCTTTCTTAATTATGGAGGAGTAAAAAAACAACATTGAATGTAAATAAAGCATAATAATGATATTAGTCTACAGACACTGTGCGAAAACAAGTAATACCAATTAGGAAAATTTCAAACGGTTAGAAAAGAATAGAAAACTTCACTTGTAAAAAATGAAGCAAACCTGCTTAGTTTCCTCTGTACACGTATTAGCAAACATAACCTTTAAGATACTTTTTCAATAAATTCAATTCTTATATTCTTATCATGCAGTTATGAGCATCCTTAAAGCTTCTCAGTTGATAAAAGAAAAAGGGAGGTGTTGTTAAATGGCCCAGAAATATCTGGAAATTCACTTGAAAATACGATAACTTATTTTAAAAAACTAATTAAACTTTGAGTCATTCTGGAAAGTTAATGCGCCTTTTTCAATATAAAGAACATTCAAATAAATAGAGAGTTTTCAAGTTGAAAAATGCCAAAATTTTAATTTTGATCACATAATATAATTTGTTTCCCTCTAATCGAATACGGTGTGTTTTGTTTACACGTAAGCTGTGTATTTCAAAAAGAGACAGGCAACAAGAGAAGGCATTTGCATCCGAATGTTTCCTGCATAATTTGAATGCGATTTTTTTTCGTATTGCCTCCCCCATATTGAATGAATGAATGCTAAACACGTTCTTACTCGAAGAGCATTAATTCTTCCTCCTAAAATATTCATGAGTCAAAGAGAAGATGGGGACTATCGTAAGTGCACTTTCCTCAAGATGGTGCAGCTGAAGCTGATTTATTTGAACTGTAGGAAGAAGGAAATAGGAATTTTCTTTCATTTATTTGTTAACAACATGGGGAAAAAATGTTATTTGAATCTGAATACATGATGCCAAAACCTTTTCTAAACGTTGAGATGCTGAGTATACATTTAATTTTGTATATAAGTTTTAGATAATGTCAATACTCATATTTCTTACACATTTAGGGTTATATGTTTTTCACTTCTGAGCATTATTTGATGCATTTAACACAATGTCGATGCATTGTAGTACGCATGTACTTACAAGTATGTGTGTCATTTTTGAGAAAAATTTACGCATCATCTGTGACTTTTTTCATCAATTTTATTATTTTCCGCCTTTTAATCATATTTTATTAATTCCGCATTTAATTGTGCACATAAGAATATAAATGTTTTGTCTACGGAAATTGATATCGCATGACTGAACACTCAGATGAATTGTGTGAAATCAACTAATAAATCACCAATAACTAAAAACCCCTGTGTGAATCAAAAGAATTAAATAACTTAAACCATTTAACAACTGAATTTATTTCGTGGTTCACTCTCATTGATTTACAGCTTTTAACATTGAAAGATTCAATGGCTAAGGAAGAAAAGTGAAAGAGATGAGTTGTTTAGATAAACGATCTTTCGGAGATGGGAAGTGCAGGGTTTTATAGCTTTGTTTCAGTTTTTATTATAAACCTTTCGGAAGACTTCAAGATCAATAAATAATTTTCTTTCAGCAAATGTGGTAAAAGATGGGGTGAAATGTTCGAATTAAGTATGTAAAAAATACTTAGGAAAAGTGGTTTTCCGTTTTTTTTTCCTCCTTACAACTCTTTTTTCACTAACTGACCACTACAATTTCTGTTTGCTGTATTCTTTTCGTGCGCAGTCTAAATTCACATATTATTTTTCTTTTATAATATATTTTATACTATTAAAATTTCAAAAGAAAAAAATTTTTG
>JAXGGA010019213.1:0-20491 GCA_038373865.1 Uloborus plumipes
TTGTAAATTCTGTAAATATTTTCTCTCCATGTTCCTGTAAATAGTCTTTTTCAATTGTATTTTCTATCTTGTAAATATTGTACAGTGTGTGGCCCTGAAAAGATTCCTTTTTTATCCCCCCCCCCCCCCTTCATACCTACAAAGTCAGAACTCTTGAATCTACCCCACCTTCATACCCGGCAAAAGAGCTCACGCTCTGTACCGAATAATAAACACGATCTGTATCTGTATCCCACCGTCCTTCCCTCCAAATTCTGCTTCAACTCGGAAGTAACTGATAGGGCGAAGAGGATTTCCGAAGTACGTTCTGTCTCGGCAAACGGTTTTTTTTTTTTTTTTTTTCAGCGTCAGGCAGACAATCGACTGTTACTGTCTAAGATTTTTTCGCGAGACCTCCGTCGAATCTGCGCACACGCCAAGTCTCTTCTGACTTTCTCGAAATAGGGGGGAAATGTAACGAGGAAGTAGCAAGCGAACAAAAACTGAAGGCATCGGGAAGTGCGCTTCCTAAACCTGTCTCCCCTTTTTCAAATAGAAGCGTTCCTGGCTGCCAGGCGCACAATACGCAGACAGTACAGATATGTTGCCACACTGTCTTATACGGCATAAATTTAAGATTAGTTAAAATTGGGGGGTTTAACGTAAAATTAGGTGCGTCTTATACGGCGAAAAGTAAAGTAGATATACTTATTAGTAACAAAGTTCTTCAGATTCCGGAGATCCGCTGATATTCGAAACTCAAAAAATTTCTCTTATCCAATACTTTGTTCTTAACCCTTTAACTGTCAAGTTATTTTGATTTTCAACACTTTTCCAAGCACAAACCCGAGAAACAGTCGGGTTTGACAAAGAGATGAAGCCGAAATAAACGTCTCCCGATATATATTCGGGTAAAACAATACGATGCACTTAAAAAGAAAAAAAAATCACCCCGAGTAATATTCGGGCGTGACATTTTCGAAAACCAGCTGTGCCCGAGACTATCTCGGGCATGACAGTTAAAAGGTTAAGAGAATGTAAAATTGATACTGACGCGACGTTTTTATCAGCGTATACCAACATCTCAATGGCGATACTGCAGTTCCACTCTTATTGGAGATCATCTATCTCGAGTAGTCATAAATGCAGGGCTGCGGAGTCGGAGGAAAAATGGTCGACCCCGACTCCGACTCCGACTCCGGGATTTTAAAACTTTCGACTCCGACTCCGACTCCCGACTCCTGCTTTTTTTTTATTATTTTTTTTACCCAAATATGAAGAGGGAAAAACCCTAAACAAAGGTTGAAATATTAAGTCCATTTTTAAAAGTTTCATTTTTATTCAGGGTCGTAGCTAGGACTCACTTTAGGGGGGGCAAGCTGGGGTATCCCAGTCAGAGGTCATGAGAGGTCATTGTGACCTCTCAAAAAGTTCAATTTTCTCAAGAATTCTCGCAGGTAATTTCACCACATTCATCTCAATTCTCGGAGGTCACTGTGACCTCCCAAAAAGTTCATTTTCTCCAGAGCAAAAGACAAGTGCCGCTCTTGTCATTTGACTCCGTACATAACTAATCATTTTCTTGTTAAATGGCCAGACTTTATTTTAACACATTGCATTTTTGCTGCAAAGACCCGCCATTTGAAGCACTTTTTAATGATCCTAGATGCTAAGGATTTGGATATTGGACGCTGAAAATTTGTATCTGTTAGTTTCAAAGACATGTTTTCACCTCCATAAAATTTCATCCAAATCGGAGCTGGTCGGAGTCGGAGTCGACATGTTTTTCAGCGACTCCGACTCCGACTCCTTTGGTCCAAAATCAGTCCGACTCCGACTCTTCGGCTCCGACTCCGACTCCGCAGCCCTGCATAAATGACCTGGAAGCAGATACCTCTTATTGAAGTTGGTATGAGCGTCCACAGCAACAGGCCCGTCATTTATTGGGTTAATTAACTCCCCCGACTTTGAGAAATCAATGTATTTATATATGTCTGGTTTTGTTGCTTTCCAATGACATTGCATTGTGCAGTGTTTGCCCCCTTTGACTCTCCCCCCCCCCCGGAAAAACTTGAAATGACGGTCCTGCACAAGCATAATGCAACGCATCTCGTAAAGTGAAGGCATGTCGCAATCGAGCTATTGGTATATGATAGTATTTCGGGCTAGGGGACCTGAAAACAAAACAGATTATTTAAATGCTTTTTAGTTCAGCTGTTTCCTTTCTATTTATTTTCCTTCCACTTTTGACAAAACCTTAAAGAAGGGAGGACGGGTTTTATTGTTTCGCTGCCTTTAACCTTTTAACTGTCATGCCCGAGATAATCTCCTGGACAGCACTGGTATTCGAAAATGTCACGCCCGAGTATTACTCGGGTTTTTTTTTTCTTTTTTTTTTTGAGTGCATCGTATTATTATACCCGAATATATATCGGGAAACGTTTATTTCGGCTTCATCTCTTTGTCAAACCCGACTGTTTCTCGGGTTTGTGCTTTGAAAAGTGTTTCCAGTTATATCACACAAGACTGAATTACTGAAAGGTATTCACTTTTACTTATTTATTTATTTTTTTCATTTATTTATTTTTTAGAAAATAATTAATTTTTTTTTTCATTTTTAGAAAATAATGCTCCACTAGAAGCGAACTTTACAACTGCCATGTTGAGTGGCAGCCGCCTCAAGCAAATATGCAGTGGCTACAAAAATTTAAATAATTTACCCATGTGCTTCAAAATATCAATTTTTAACTACTAAGTGTATTTTATTTTGTACCAAACATTTGATTTTTGCAATAAAAAACTTGACAATTTGTGAACCCAAATCATCAAAATAACTTGACAGTTAAATGGTTAAAAATTAATCTCTGAGAACATTCTGTAGAAATACACAAATATAGCCTTCTCCATTAGGGTGGGCCGAAAAAACACTTTTTTTTATTTCGAATTTGTAATAGCGCGGAAAAGTTGCGAATTATGAAGACAAAAAGAAGGGAAAAAAAATTTTCGAAATCGGTTGATATCTTCCGATCGCGCATAAGGCCTAAAGTTTGACAAAAAATGAAAAAACTTCATTTTCGCGATTTTTTTTTTAAATTTTTGAATTGGATGTTTTCGAAATGTAATAGTGCGGAAAAGTAGCTAATTGTGAAGACAAAAAGAAGGAAAAAAAAATATCGAAATCCATTGATATCTTCCGATCGCGCATAAGGCCTAAAATTTGACAAAATATGAAAAAAACTTCATTTTTGCGATTTTTTAAAAAAAAATTTTGAATGAAATGTTTTCATAATTTTTTCACGCGGAAAAGTTTATAATTATGAAGACAAAAAGAGGGATAAAAAGGAGGAAAAAAATTATTGAAATCGATTAATATCTTCCGGTCGTGCCTAGGACCTAAACTTTGACAAAATATGAAAAAACATCATTTTTGCGATTTTTTGTTTAATTTTTTGAATTAGATGTTTTCGTAATGCAATACTTGTAACGTTTGCTAATATAGCCTTAAAACATTGTGTTTTGATTTTGTTTTGGTCAGTTAATATCTTCTGGTCGCACATTAACCCCAAAATTATCCAAAATAATAATTTAAAAAAAGTTATTTTTACGCGTTTTTGGTTTTTGATGAATAATTTTTTGTGAAACAACCGTATTATTTTTTGAGACAGACTGACAATAAGATAGAAAAACAAACTACCACAGGTATAGTCGATATTATTCAGTTGCGAAAAGCCTTAGAAACTCTCATGCGTAGACGTCGGGCAGCAATCCAGGCAACGTCGCTCGCCTCGCAACGACTCTCTTCCACTCTATCGCCGCGCCGCCTTCCTAGGACCATGTCAGCTGTCTGCCTATATTGTTTTTTCAGTCTGCGTTTCTATGTAGCAATCGCAGTGTACTATTATTTAGTTCAATCTAGCTGTTTTCATTTTGAAATTCTTGTAGTCTTCTGTAATGATGTAGTTTTCTGCTCTGTGTTAACTCGGTGCTTTCACGAAAAAGTTATACAATTGCCGAGCCAAATAACAAGACAAATACTCTAATAGCAAGACAAATATTTAGCTGCTCCACTTTTGGTGCTCCGAAAGAAGTGCCATCAAACAAGCCGTCCACTGGCAAGGACATCATTAGGTGCCGTACTCAAGGAAGGTTAAATTTGACACTAGAAGTTCATAATGGTGTCTACGCCAGTAGACAGTTAGTCTGATGGCAGTTCTTTGGAGTGCCAAAAGTGGGGCAGCCAAATATTTGGCTTGTTATTAGAGTATTTGTCTTGTTATTACATGACTTTTTGTTAAATCAGAGTCAGCTGAAAACACAGCAGGAAACTACATCCTTACAGAAGACTACAAGAATTTCAAAATGAAAACAGCTAAAATTGAACTAAATAATAGTACACTGCGATTGCTACATAGAAACGCAGAATGAAAAAACAATATAGGCAGACAGCTGACATGGTCCTAGGAAGGCGACGATAGAGTGGAAGAGAACCGTTGCCAGGCGAGCGACGTTGCCTGGATTGCTGCCCGACGTCTACGCATGAGAGTTTCTAAGGCTTTTCGCAACTGAATAATATCGACTGAACCTGTGGTAGTTTGTTTTTCTATCTTATTGTCAGTCTGTCTCAAAAAATAATACGGTTGTTTCACAAAAAAATATTCATCAAAAACCAAAAACGCGTAAAAATAACTTTTTTTTAATTATTATTTTGGATAATTTTGGGGTTAATGCGCGACCGGAAGATGTTAACTGACCAAAACAAAATCAAAACACAATGTTTTAAGGCTATATTAGCAAACGTTACAAGTATTGCATTACGAAAACATCTAATTCAAAAAATTAAACAAAAAATCGCAAAAATGGTGTTTTTTCATATTTTGTCAAAGTTTAGGCCCTAGGCACGACCGGAAGATATTAATCGATTTCGATAATTTTTTTTCCTCCTTTTTATCCCTCTTTTTGTCTTCATAATTATAAACTTTTCCGCGCGAAAAAATTATGAAAACATTTCATTTAAAAATTTTTTTTAAAAAATCGCAAAAATGAAGTTTTTTTCATATTTTGTCAAATTTTAGGCCTTATGCGCGATCGGAAGATATCAATGGATTTCGATAATTTTTTTTTTCCTTCTTTTTGTCTTCACAATTAGCTATTTTTCCGCACTATTACATTTCGAAAACATCCAACTCAAAAATTTTAAAAAAAATCGCGAAAATGAAGTTTTTTCATTTTTTGTCAAATTTTAGGCCTTATGCGCGATCGGAAGATATCAACCGATTTCAATATTTTTTTTTCCTTCTTTTTGTCTTCATAATTCGCAACTTTTCCGCGCTATTACAAATTCGAAATAAAAAAAAGTGTTTTTTCGGCCCACCCTATTCTCCATACAAATGAGCTGGAGCCTTCACTTTCATAGTTTATTTTACTTTTTGCATGTGATCAATGTATGAAACTTACTTTTGTGGTTTTTCTTCCTTGAACACAAGTTTCCATGAAAATATGAATCCAAACAAATTCCAATACATAAGTCCAATCAAAAATGACCTTAAAACATCAATCACATTTAAAAGTACAGCAAATGCGTAATGCATTTTGTCGTTTATACCTGAAAAAGAGAAATATTTTTTCCATTATAATTAAGCAAATATTTCTTCCCAGTAAACTTATTTGGGATTTTCTTCAAAAACTGTACTTAACTACACTGCAACCTTTCTTGACAACAGCATCGTGACGTCAGCGTGACGTTAGCCTATGAAAAACGAGCTAGATAAAACGTAACAGGCTATTTGGCGAATTAGAGGAGATCGCTGACTGCTTGTGAGCTCTTATTGGCTCCGCCCGTATTGACGTTCAGTGTCAAGTTAAGTTGCATTCTAGTATAGCTACCTATTGGCGAGGGGGGGGGTGTTGTAGATCCCTTCGTAATGCATGTTTTGTGGGCCCCTTTCCATATAGAACTACAAGAAACATTCATCATGTGCGTTTGTTGAATCCCCCTATGGTCGTGCGGGTCCCACACAATTGAGACATAACCCAGGTAGCACAACTAATCTTCAAACGTTTTATAAACGTTTTTAAGCGGTTTTTACAACGTTAATAACCATTTTGCAACCTTTAAAAAACGAAGTGTGCTACTTGGGGCTATATTCCCCATCCACATATACTAATTACATTGACTGAGGGTCAATCCTACCATGGAAAAGTAAAAAGCAGCATCTACAGAGATGAATTTATCAGATACTTGAAGAAACGCGTTTTGAATTTTTGCTAACAGAAGGGAAATGTTGGATTTCGAAGCGTTTTCCATGCTTTATCTTCAGTGGTAATCAAATAAACAATTTACAAGTACAATATACACTGCTCGACATTGAAAATGCAACACCAAGAAGGAGTGGTCAGAAATTCATGCAAATTTTACCGTAGACGCACGTCACTGAGTTATGCAAATGATATGAAATGCGCAGCTCTCCGACGCACGTGAAGTAAGATATAAGAGAATGAAGTTGAAAAGTAGGCTATGTTCATGTTGGTTTTTCTGCCAGACTAATTATCGGAGAAATTTGGTTTTTGTCTCGAAGGATACGTGTGATAGGAGGAAATGCCACGCTGTCCTTATCGAAGATACTTCCAGCATATAGACGACTTTACAAGGGGTATGGTGATCGGACTGAGAAGGGGAGGTTGGTCCATACGTCAAATTACAGCTGATACCCACATGGATGCAAGCACTGTGCATCGGCTGTGTCGGAGATGGTTGGAAAGAGGAAATGTAGCCACATTGAGGGGTGCAGGTGCAGCCAGAGTGACGTCAGACCGCTTGGATCGACGGATTCACCGACAAGCTGTGGCGGACCCGCAAGTCACTTGTACGTCGATTCTGCAGCACGTGCAAGATACCCTGGATGTTCCTGTGTCGACCAGAACCATTTCCCGTCGACTGGTTGCACGTGGCCTGCAATCACGGCGCCCGCTAAGAAGACTGCCATTGACCTCACAGCACAGACTCCAACGTTTGCAATGGTGCCGGACCAGAGCGACGTGGATGGCAGAATGGCAAACCGTAGTGTTCTCAGATGAATCCCGCTTCTGTTTGTCCAGCGATAGTCATCGCATACGTGTGTGGCGTCGACGTGGAGAAAGATCGAATCCGGCAGTAACTGTGGAACGCCCCACAGCGCGACAACGTGGCATAATGGTTTGGGGCGCTATTGCATACAATTCCGTATCACCTTTAGTTCGTATTCGGGGCACTATGACGGCCCAACGATATGTAGATAATGTACTGCTGCCGGTGGCAATCCCCTACCTTCAGGGTCTGCCAAATGCAATTTTTCAACAGGATAACGCCCGGCCTCACAGTGCTCGAATCAGCCAACATGCTCTATCAGGTGTACAGATGCTTTCCTGGCCACCATACTCTCCTGACTTGTCACCAATCGAACATGTGTGGGACGTGATTGGACGCCGTTTGCAGAACCTGTCACTGCCTCGTTCAGAGGACGAACTGTGGCAAATGGTTGAAAGGGAATGGAGTGCCATCCCTCAGGACACCATCCGCAGGCTTATTGACTCCATGCCTAGACGTGTTTCTTCGTGCATTGCTGTCCGCGGTGGTCCTACTTCTTACTGAGCGGACGCCGTCCTCGCTCTAAATTTTGCTTATTTATTTTGAAATTAATATCACTTATTGTTCCATGCTGTCTCTGTCTTCTTACCAAATTTCATCAATTTCTGACCACTCCTTCTTGGTGTTGCATTTTCAATGTCGAGCAGTGTATTAGAAAGATGCAGAATCATGAAAAATTTGCTCATAACCTGCTTTTGTCATAGACACGGCAGATTGGCAAATAATTTGAAGGGAATAAACTTGATTTCAATTCTAAGAAGTATACAACGAAATAGCTACTATAGTACCGTAAAATGGGGTGTATAGGAACAGCGGGGTGATTCAGAACAAAACTTCTTGATCATACAAAAAAAAATTCTTCATAAATATACCGTTGGGTATGTTTGGCAGTTATTTTTTTTCCTTAGAAAAGTAATATTGTAAGATGTAGGAAAAAAATATTTTTGTCATTCAGGCAAAACACTATTGGCTTCTGTGCAAGGCTTCAAGCGGGACGCTAAAAAACATCAAGTTTTCATGGTCTGCAAAACTTTGTACGTAAGTAAAGACTCCTTTATGCTTCAAATCTAAGAATAGTGTTTTTTAATTATGCATATATCTGTGCAACAGAGAACCACATTACAATAGACAGCGCATTTTAATTGTGGCATAAAAATGAAAAATTTTTCCATAATGTCATAGGATAAGGATTTGCAGGGTGAATCGGAACACTTTATTCTGTTGTTCCAATTCAAACTTATTTAAAGGAAACTGTTTGGAAAATCGAGATTATATCCCCAATTCTTCTAGTCAATACAAGGACAAGGATGTTTTACGGCTTATCCCTACTCGTGAGCTACCAGATCTTAGAATTAGTTGCTTAGAATGACAGAAAGTAAAAAGGTTTTTGCTCCAGGAGACTTCTTTTTACTTAAAATACATGGAGGAAAGTCATACGGACTTTATGTAGCAAAAGTCCAACACATAGACAGTGATGAATAAGTAGGAAAATCTTACAAGACAATCCCTGAAACCCAGAGACAAGCCACCCGAAAGTCAAGCCACAACTTCTAGTTTTTAGGACAAGTACATATTTGTGGGCGACATGAGGGAGTTCAATTTATGTTAAAGCTTTGTATTTTAATTCAAAAGCATTTCTTAAAATTAATTTTAATTTTTCATAAGTTCAAACGTATTTTGAATTTTGACAAATCATAAACGTTTACTGGTATGGAAAATAAACTTCTAGTTGACAGTAACTATCTGTCCCCTCCCCCCCCCCTATCCATCAATATTACTCATGTTTGTGAGACCTTTTACTGGTTAAATTGAAAAAAAAATAAAAATTTTGACATGTGTTCCGATTGACCCCTATCAGCGGGGTGATTCGGAACACCCCTAAATTCCTACATAAATAAATAATAACTGTTCAAAATGTTTTGTCTTTGCTTGGATTATCAAAAGCAAAGCAAGAACGAAGTTTTGAAACAAAAATTCAAATTAAAAAAAAATCTTTCAACTACTTTTTTTACAATCAAAGCTATAAAATGTACCGATTCACCCCAATTTACGGTACATTTAAGCTTTAACAACAGAATTCTTTTCGGTTGAACACATTAAGAGAAATCGTTAAATATGAAAAGTGAATTCATAAAATGGTAATTATTGTGACCCTCTGTATATTGGACTTCAGTTCTTCCTTGAAACTTTGCTTTACTGCCTCAACGCGCAGCTTATATATGCGGGACAATCAGACTCAAAATGTTCACCAACATTTTGATATGCCTATTTCTATTTTAACTGAACAGAAGTGTGAACACATTTTTTAATCTTTAAATTTAATGCAAAGGTACTCTTGACACAGTTATATTTTTATTCAATAATTTTGTTACTTAAAATTCAATTTATTTGTAAATGTCATCTTCGATACATCCAAAATCAATCTAGTGTCATGTGCTGTATGAATGAGTGAATATGTTTGCTCTATTCAAAAAACAATGGCTGTAGTAATGTAACAAACTGTAGATTTTGAAAGCTAAAACTCCGTACGTGACGGTTCATACATTTCATTAAAAGATCATAGCAAATAGTTAATAGTTTTAGCCCTATTAAAGTGATCACTGCGTGATCTCTACACACGTACAAGCGAGTCATCATTGGCTAAGTTGAATCTGGATTCGTCGCTGAAGACGGTGTGATTCCAGGATGAATCCTAGTTTAAGGTCCGGCGATAAATTATTAAATCTGGCAACCACATAATTATCATTGGATGATTGGATTGTTTGGCGATTTTAAGCTAAATGATTGCAACCTTAAGCTACAGTCTGAAAAAAATCGCCAAACCCGGACCCTAAAGTAGTATTTTACCGTGATTCCATTTTGTAGTATCATCGTCGAGCACGACAACATTCCTAAAGAGCTGATAGTCTCAAAGCCCGAAATCCGGCTTTTGTTTTAATGTACGTGTGGCGATGTTTTTGGTAACATGATTTCACGACCAAAAACCTTACCACATTCGGTAACAGTAACCACGGAACAACTTTAGCACTATCCCCAGGTTGGCGAATTTTCGGTTTGACGATTCTTTTTCTGACGCCAAGCAGCGCTAAATTCAACTTCAATATTAAAATTATATCGTGTTTTACCAAAAAGATAAGAATTCATAGCATTTTGCAACCAAAAAGCAGAATGGGCGACAAAAGCTGTGAAGGACAACCAAAGCACAAGACAGCACAATTGGCGATTTATCCAACCTGGAGATAATACTAAAGCTATAATGCAACCGAAAAACGCTGTTTTACGAAAAACGCAATTTATGCAACTGTGTTTTTAAACAGAACAACTATGTCATTATAGGAAAGTTTAAGATGCATTTTGACTTACTTTCCAGCAAAATGTCTCAAATACAGAACGAAGCTCGAATTCCAGCTACAAGCTTTCTCATCGGCTTCAAAGTGAAGATTTTTAGTTACATTCGTACTGTTGAACAAGTATTGCATTGTTACAACAATGCCCGCTATAGCGCTGTAGCGCTATAATTTCTTTTCGTAGTTGGTAACAATACGAATAATTTATATTGTTGACGTAATGGACTCCTTAAATGAAATTTTATCATTTCACTAAAAGCTATGATTAGCTATAAGAACAGGGAGAAAACAAATGAATACACATGTGTACACACACAAACGCATATACAGTGCATAAGTGCATAATTACGTACACTTAGAAGTAATAGAATACTTTCACTGATTATAAGTTGGCTCTAACTTTCTCTTGAAATGGATGGATTATGCACAGAACGTTATTTTCAACCACGTTGTGGCCGTCTCATGATCCACAGCCCAGTTTGAGGAGCCGCTTTTGCACACTATATCAGGCTTTCCTTTTTTTTATTAAATTAAAAGAATTGTGACACAACATACATGAGGACTATGTTGTGACTATGTTATACTATTATAGTCCTTACGTATATAAAATACGATACTAGAATTGCTCGTATGTTAAAACCAACGGCTCTGGTGGGTTTTCTACCCACCTGTGTGTACGTTAACAGGTAGGGGAGACTGCGGACGATTGTGACACGGGGCGGTTGTGACAGTCGTCATATTAGCTAAACCATAAATAATACCTGGTTGAAGCAAAAAGAGAGAGTATCAGCATGTTTGTCTGAAGGTGTGTCAAAGCATTGCGGTAGCCATCGAGCGACATTAACGCTAGCAGAGGGTTGGTTACTTTTTAACAGTCAAAAGTAAGTTTTTTTGTTCGATTTCTTTTAGTAATTCCTGTTGAATGGGTACTGATAGAGAAATGAAAGTTTTCCCCCATTAGTAGTGAACCTTAATAGTGAAATAGCAGTGATTATATTTTCTGTAGGCTATTTTGAATTGCCATGGCGATTGCTGTTTTCAAAAATAGTGGGTTGGGGTCGGTTGTGACAAATTGCGTGGGGATGGTTGTGACACGAGTAAAACATGTTTTTATCATATTTCATGACCATAATACGTTTGAAGAAGTCAGAAATAGGGCAGTGTGACCTAATGAAATCTAAAGAAGCTTATAAAGAAGTGAAACTTTTTTTTTTCTTTCGGACAGCTTTGGAAATGCAACGTTAATCGTAAGTCTTTGCTACGAAACATTCATTCATAAATGCGATGGAGCCGGCCGGCGCTGTCACAATGAAAACAACGTGTGCATAGGTTATATTGCTCATAATAAAGTGCTTTTGAGCTTACATGTAAGCTGAAAGCAGATAAGAGTAAAATGGCTACTGAGATATGGTTTCGTTCATTTATGAATAGAAATGTTTCACGTCTGTTCGTGTAGCTCATGCAACTAGCCTTTCAAGAGTAACAACTTCAATAAAACAAATAAATGTGGAATCTTTCCTTGATACTTGAGAATTGTTATGAACAGACACGGCTATGACCCACAGGATGTGCATTAGAGATGAGCCGGGCTCGGCCCTAGCCCGAACCCGAGCCCGAGACGGACTCGGGCCCTTTAACTTCAAGCAGCTTTCGGGCTCGGGCGGACTTGGGCTCGACCTCGTATTAAGATAGTCAGTCTTTATACAAATACAACGTTCACGGAATAAAATATTGGGATACTTAAAGAGCTTGAGAACAGTTTTTCTTAATGGCAGAATTGCTTATTTGTTCAGGAAGAGTTTCATAGAAATGATATCTATCACCTTATCCCATACATCGTTTCTCAGCTTCCGCACATCGGAAAGCAAGCGATCTGCTGGGCTGGGGTGTAAATGGTCGGTAGAAAGTGGTAGAAAATGGGTACAAATTATTATTAACCCACTTATAATATATTTGCGATTGCTATTATGATATACCATATTTCAGTGCATCCCAAGTGGAAATTTAAAATATATATTGTAACGAGTCCGTAACACCTTCAACTTTCTTTAAATGAACATTCCAATCTTGAGGAAGTAACTATAAATTTATTTACAAGTATGTACACTATTTACAAAAGGAGCAGGAAACAATTGCTAAACATCCAGCAATTAGGTAGCAAAACAGTACACTGTACTCTCAACAGTAATTCAGCACCACGTATCTAACGTGAACAGTAATTAAGCAATTACAAAAGCTAAACATCGCCCAAGCGAATAGTGAATAAAACGAGTCACCAGAATCAAATCTGAAAACAACTGACTGACTGTGTTTAAGGCCAGCTATTTATACTCGAAACGTAGTTTCGATAATGTTCCAGCAAAATCCGGAGTATTCCAAATCATTCATAACTTGAAATAATCCATTGAGAAAGTTCTAGCAATAAAAAGAAAAAGAAAAAAAAGAAAACACTCCGAGCGAAAAATGTCTTCACGCTTATTAAATGCAGGGCAAGTGTAAAAACTACAAAACGTTACAGGGCCGGTATACTAGTGATAAAGGTGATATCTTCAGATACTTTTGCAACATGACGTCAGATAGAACCAAATCTAATGAAAATAAAGCAAGGCAGGAAAAACAACAACTATTTACAAGATTTGTAACATTGCCCCCTTCCCAAGGACTGCACGTCCCGGGCAGTACAATCCCCAGAAAAGAAGCAAGGGAAAATTTACAGATGCACACATTACGTGATAACCAATCATAAACATGATAAACAATAACAATGAGAACATGAAAGAAACACTAACATTGATAAAGTCATATTACAAACAATTAAAGGCAAAAGTTATTTACAAAATTTACAAACAAATTACCATGGTAGCTTTACATTTAATTTACGAACTATGGCCATAGTATGGGGCTAGCCGATCATAATGTACAACCCTAGGTTTTGAATGTGATGACTTCTGGATCCTCACTACGACGTCGTTCAGCCGGTGAAGGACTGTGTAGGGTCCATCCCAATGCGACTGCAATTTGGGTGACAGACCTTTACGTCGGATGGGATTCCATAGCCACACCTTGTCACCTTCTTGAAAGTCATGGCCAGTGGACCTTGTGTTGTATCGGGTCTTCATTTTCTCCGTCGCGATGTTGATTCGCTCCCGTGCGAAGTGATGAACGTCCTCCAACCGGGCCTGGAGATCCTGGACGTACTCCTCAGGCGATGAAGGCGCATCTGGAGGGAGACCGAAGACGAGATCACAAGGCAGCCGAAGCTCTCGGCCGAAGAGCATCTGTGATGGGGAATATCCGGTGGTCTCGTGGACAGCACTGCGGTAGGCCAGCAGGAACAGAGGAAGTTTCTTGTCCCAATCCTGTTGATTTTTGGAGACCATAAGCGAGAGATTATTAAGGATTGTCCTGTTGAATCTCTCCACCATGCCGTCCGATTGTGGGTGTAGTGGTGTCGTTCGAGTTTTCTCAATTTTGAGGATATCACATAGGCCCTTAAACACAGCAGAGATGAAGTTTCTTCCCTGATCGGAATGGATCTGCAAAGGTGTCCCATATCTCGAGATCCAATGCTGGACTAGAGTCTCTGCTACAGTGGTAGCTTCTTGATCCGGAATGGAATATGCTTCGGGCCACTTGGTAAAATAGTCAATGGAAACGAGAATGTATTTGTTCCCATCAGTAGTTTTCGGTAGAGGACCAAGAATGTCGATCCCGATTCGTTCGAAAGGAGCTCCTACGTTGTAAAGATGTAGCTTCCCGCGGCTTCTTCTCTTCGGTCCTTTACGGGCAGCACAGGCGTCACAAGAATGACACCACTTCTCCACGTCATCCTTCGCCTTGCTCCAGAAGAAGCGCTCTCGAACCTTGTGGAGGGTTTTCAGGATACCAAAGTGTCCTCCAGTCGGACTACTGTGCAATTCCTTTAGAACGTCTGGAATTCTTGATCTGGGAAGGAGTAACTGCCATTTGAATGCTTTACCATCGTCAGATTCCCATTTCCGATATAGGACGCCATTTCGCAACTGGAGAGATTTCCATAGAGCCCAGTATCTTTTCGTTGCAGGACTGTAGATAGAAACGTCTTGCCAACTAGGTCGCCGACTGTCCTTCTCCATTAACTCTATGATAGGCTTTAGGTCTGGGTCTTCAAGCTGATCTTTTCTTACTTGGTCGTCACTCCATGGATCAGGATCTGAAGATGATGAAGTAGCAGTAACTTGACAGGCAGTAGGGATTGTCGTCCCGTACTGTTTCTCTATTCGGGAGCAATAATGGCAGTTCTCGGAACAAGGTCTTCTTGATAATGCGTCAGCATTCCCGTGTGACATGCCTTTTCGGTGCTTAATTTCGATGTCATATTCCTGGAGCCGCTGTATCCACCTGGCTACCTGGCCCTCTGGATTCTTGAAATTCAACAGCCAAGTTAAAGAGGCATGATCAGTCCGGAGCAGGAATTTACGGCCGTAGAGGTAATGATGGAAATGTTCTACAGCTTTAACTATGGCGAGCAATTCCTTTCTCGTGACACAATAATTTCGCTCCGACTTGGATAAGCATTTGCTCCAGTAGGCAATGACATGTTCGTTACCGTCTATTTCTTGAGATAAAACAGCTCCAACGCTCTCGTGGCTCGCATCAGTGTCAAGTATGAAGGATTTTTCAGGCTGAGGATAAGAGAGAATAGGCGTTGATGTTAAAGCCTCCTTCAGCTGTAGAAATGCATCCTCGCATTCTTTGAACCATTCAAATTTTTGTTTACTCTCCTTCAGCTTATGCAAAGGTCGTGCAATGTTGGAAAAACCCCTCACAAACTTCCTGTAATACGTGCAGAGCCCCAGGAAACTTCGCAGCTGATGGACATTTTCGGGGCGGCTCCAATTCTTGACTGCCGATACCTTATCTGGATCTGTTCGTACACCTTCGGAAGAGATAATGTGACCAAGGTAGTTCACCTCACGGCGGAACAAATTACATTTGGACGGGCTTAACTTCAGGTTGGCTTCCTTAAGCTTTTGCAGCACCTTCCTAAGATTAGCCAAATGTTCCTCAAAACTGCGTCCTATGATGATAATGTCGTCCAAGTAGACAAGACAGGATTCATAAGACAGTCCTCGTAACACTGATTCCATAAGACGCTCGAACGTGGCTGGTGCATTGCAGAGGCCGAAGGGCATCACTTTGAACTGCCACAAGCCTTGTCCGGTTGTAAACGCCGTCTTCTCTCGGTCGTCGGGGTGTATCTCCACCTGCCAGTAGCCGCTCTTTAAATCCAGGGTCGAAAACCACTTGTGTCCGGAAAGGGTGTCCAGAGTGTCATCGATCCGTGGAAGAGGGTAACTGTCCTTCTTGGTGATGTCATTCAGGCGTCGGTAATCAACACAAAATCTGGTGGAGCCGTCTTTCTTTCGGACCAAGACGATAGGGGATGCCCAAGGACTGGATGAGGGTTCGATGACGTCATTCTCCTGCATCTCTTTCAAGAGGATCTCAACCTCTTCCTTCTTGGCGAACGGTAGTCGTCTTGGATGCTGCTTGATAGGGGGATGATCTCCAGTGTCGATTCTATGCTGCGTTAAATTCGTTCGACCAACATCCTCGGATGTAGATGAAAACACCTGCTTGAAGTTGTCCACCAATTTTTCCGCAGCGTATCTTTGATCCTTCGATAATGGTGCACTCCCAATTAATTTCGAAGTCAAGGATTGGGAAGACACAGTCTCGGAGGAATCAATTCTTCTGATGATGCAGTTTACGGGAGTACAAGTTGCCAACACTTCTCCTTTCTTAATATTCCTCGGTCTTTCACTTACATTGGCGACTCTCACAGGAACTGCATTCCTTGAAAGGTCCACAAGTGTAGATGCCACCAGTACTCCTTTTGGGCTATTGTTCTGGTTAGGATATTCAATAAGGCCGAATTTAAAACTGTTGTTTTCCTTGACGGAGCCAGGTATTAGTATTTCTGATCTTGGGGGAATCAATAAATCTGTTTGGGCTATTATTTGATGCGCGGATTTTAAGTTATTTTCAGCATTGAAGATTGCTATGTCTTCCCTCATCGAGTGCAGCTCATTATTTTTAAAGTCGATAGAAAAATCAAATTTTCTCAAAAAGTCCAGTCCGAGAATGAAAGGATCTGTAATGTCAGCGACGAATGCCGTGTGATGGTAAGTGGCACTCCCGAACATTATTTCTAAGTTCACTTTTCCTTCAATCTCGATTTTGTCACCTGTCACAGTTTGGAGAGTAACGCAGGGCGGCGTCCATAAGATCTTGAGTCCAAATTGACTAGCCACATCAGTCTTAATGATGGTAACGTTGGCTCCTGTGTCCACAATCATTTCGCAGGGAAACCCATTCACATATGCGTAAATGAAGAGTCCGTTGCAGCCGCCACTTCTTGAGGAAATCTGGAAAACTTTTGGATGGGGCTTATTCTAATTTGGCGATCTCCGCCCCGCGAGATTGCCATAGCTTAGTTTTCCTGAGCTGGAGAGGAAGAGGTACCCTTCCCTCTTGTTTCCTGGCGGGCTTCGCAGTTCCTTTGTACGTGGCCCTCACCGCCACATTTCCAGCACTTCAGTGGTTGTCTACTTTGGTCTTTGTGAGTCTTCTTCAGGGTCCCCGAGAGCTCTTGGATTTGTCGCTTAATTTCCAAGAGACAAGTTGAGTTCGAATCCGGAGCACGCACTTCCACGCCCCTGATTGAATGGCGATCCTTGCGGGACGTTTGCTGTGCAGCCTCGAACTTCATTGCGTAGACCAGACCGGATTTAAGATCTTTAATGTCCGCCATCCGGAGAGCCGTCTGAATTTCTGGATTTCGCACTCCATCTATGAAGTAGTTCAGGGCCAGGCTATCGCGAACACCCGAAGGACAGTCCGAGAAGGCGAGATGGGAAAGCCTCTCAACGTCTGCTGCAAAAACTTGTAGAGTCTCTCCAGCCCTCTGGAGTCTGGATTTCAGCTGGAGTTGGCTGAATTCTTTTTGGCATGCTTCGCCAAAGCGAAGCTCCAAGGCCGATGATAAGGCATCGAAGTCGCGGTGCTTGTCCTCTGGGAAGGTCTGTAGTATGTCGGCTGCATCCCCTCTCAGCGAAGCTGCAAGGTGACAGGCTTTCGTGGAAGAGTCCTAGGAGTTTGCTTCTGCAACGATGAGGAACTGCTTCTTGTAAATATTCCACGAGGTCTTCCCGTCAAACGTGGCCAGTTTGATGGATGGACGAGAAGTTCCAGCCGCAGCTACACAGTCACTTGAGTTGTTGCAGGATGCTGATAACTTTGATTCAAGTTCTTTAATTTTCTTTTCCACATGGTTTTCTACTGTGGTGATTCGATCTTCTAGAGCCTCCACTTTATTTTCCATGTTGGTAAATTTAGTTTCCACCAAACTTTTCATTGACGTTAAATCGCTTTTAATTTCTTCAGCTAGATCATTTTTCAATTGTTCTTGATTAGTTGCCAGATCAATTTTTAATTGTTCTTGATTCGCAGCCATGTCATTTTTTAATTGTTCTTGATTCGCAGCCATGTCATTTTTTAATTGTTCTTGATTCACAGTCATGTCACTTTTAACAGCGTTGATCGCATCAAGGAGTTTTTGCAGTTGTTCCTCCATTGCTCGAGTAATCACCATAAAATTCCGAAGTCAAAAAGTCCTTAGGAAGAAAAGTCCGAATTCACAGGTAATTCCAAGAAAGTCCTTGAAGATGCCCTACGTTGGGCGCCAAAATTGTAACGAGTCCGTAGCACCTTCAACTTTCTTTAAATGAACATTCCAATCTTGAGGAAGTAACTATAAATTTATTTACAAGTATGTACACTATTTACAAAAGGAGCAGGAAACAATTGCTAAACATCCAGCAATTAGGTAGCAAAACAGTACACTGTACTCTCAACAGTAATTCAGCACCACGTATCTAACGTGAACAGTAATTAAGCAATTACAAAAGCAAAACATCGCCCAAGCGAATAGCGAATAAAACGAGTCACCAGCGGTGGTCTTGGTCACCAGAATCAAATCTGAAAACAACTGACTGACTGTGTTCAAGGCCAGCTATTTATACTCGAAACGTAGTTTCGATAATGTTCCAGCAAAATCCGGAGTATTCCAAATCATTCATAACTTGAAATAATCCATTGAGAAAGTTCTAGCAATAAAAAGAAAAAGAAAAAAAAGAAAACACTCCGAGCGAAAAATGTCTTCACGCTTATTAAATGCAGGGCAAGTGTAAAAACTACAAAACGTTACAGGGCCGGTATACTAGTGATAAAGGTGATATCTTCAGATACTTTTGCAACATGACGTCAGATAGAACCAAAACTAATGAAAATAAAGCAAGGCAGGAAAAACAACAACTATTTACAAGATTTGTAACAATATTGATGTTTGATACACTCGGGCTCGGGCGGGCTCGGGCCTTCAAAAGTGAGCCCGAACTCATCTCTAATGTGCATAATGTTGCCAAAACAGACGTTACGAAATTCCAAAAACCTGATATTGTTGCCAGACTTGGTATAAGGCTACGAGGCACATTGTTAAGTGTTAAACTTTCTCGGATGAAGGTTATGTTGAATTACGTTTAACAGGGATGAAAATCTTCCGATTTTCCACTCTTTTTTATTTTCTTTCTTTCTGCGATCTAAAAGTAAATGCTGCATCATATTTAGGAAAAAATTATATGTATACATAAATTGTTAAAATGAAGCATAAAATAAGTTGATTTAAAGTAGTAGAGGTTAAATTACTTTTAACTTTCAAAATAATTTAAACGTTTTTAGGATGCAGAAGGATGGAAAGCTCATGGATTAAAATGCAATTACTTACGAACTATGTAATCTTATTTTGGTAAGCTGCCAAAAACATAAGTTTCCGCTTCAGAAGGTATAAATTAAGGAAATTCAGCAATAATATTCGATCTTAGTCAAAAAAAAAAATGTGAAAATTATTTTGATCTTTAAAATTTATCAAAATAACTAAAAACCATACAATATTTTTTGAGAATTCATTTCTTGAGATACAAGCTCATCTTAAAAAGATTGAAATAGGAAATGAGCAAAAAAGAGGTTTTAAAAATGAATAAAATGCCTTCAATCATCCATTTCACTATGCAAATTAAGGGGAAGTCTCTCATGACTAATTTTGCATAATATTTTTTTAAAAAATCCATTCATATGCTAGCCGCACAATGTTTCCTCTTGTTTGACTTTGAGTTGTTTTCAACCATGGTTTAACATTACTTGAAATTAAAAGTGATCTAGACTGTCTTGATGTATTTTTGAACTTGTCACAACCGCCCCGGGGGTGAGGTCGGTTGTGACATTTTTTTCCTTTTTTGTTTAATTTGGTCCTGTGAGTTAACTATTGTACTTAGGAAGAAAATTTTAGTATTTATAAGCAGGCAAATGTGCACTTTAACACAAAAAAAAAACCTTTAAACCAGCTCACAGGCATTGCTAAGGGATATATAGGGGAACAAATGAAAATTGCCACAACCGTCCCCAGTCTCCCCTACTTATTTTTTCTCAAAATATACTTTCAAACTGCTTTCTCTTTACTAAAATATTGCTACTCACTTTGCGATTGCAATATTTTCTTTTAATTACACTTATTAGCGGTCTAGCCTCACGGACCCCCTGGACCAGCTTTAGAAAAAATCTGTATGCAGTGTAAGTGTGAGTTTGTTTGAGCACTAAAAAAAAAGTGTAAGTTACCCTTCTTCATGGGTGTAACGTCACACAACTTCTGAAGTAAGTTGACCCGATTTTAAGAAAGTTCTCATTGTTGGCGGAGAGTCTCACTCAGCCGGTGTAAAGTTCCACCAAGCGTTTAAACTACTGGGATTTTATTCAAAACGCATGCGTCAACGTAAACATCTGGGCAGAGCTCTTAGTCTTATGAACTTAATCAAGATGTACAGTCTGATATTTTTCACGGCGACCTCGGACGCTTCTGCGCATGCCTCTTGTCTCTACTGATTTTGTTAAAATAGGGGTGATAGTGAAAAAAGAGATAAGGAATGTGAGGAGATTTTGCTTTGCT
>JAXGGA010019214.1:0-20490 GCA_038373865.1 Uloborus plumipes
CCAATGATGTAAAGAAAATTGAAATCCAAGATGACCCTTTTGAGATATTGCCCTTTGAAATTGAGACAAAATTGAGAAAAAAGAAATTTAACTGGAATTTCAACTCGCATAATTCAGCAATTATTTGAGCTATCGAGATGCCACTTGCACACCTTTCGGACGAACTATCAGGCTACAAACGAGGAAAGAATTAGCTTCAGAAAGTCATTCTCTCAGCAGATACAAGCTGATAACGTATGATCAAAATTTACCAAAATACAATTTTTTACCAACTTTGGCAGCAAATTGCAAAAAATCTATAGTGCATGAAGCTTTTTTTACACAAGTAGGCTATTCTACCCTAAACAGTGTTTAGAATCACCAAATTTGAGCCTGATAATCGTCTTAGGTCGCGAGCAATAAAAGCACAAACTTGGCGATTTGTTCATTTTTTTCAAGACACGAAAAAGAGGCATTTTTTCAATAATTTCTATTGGCTAAACCATAAGGCCTATAGAACTATACTTTGGTATGGTTTCATGAAAGTCTTATATGTACATCCAAAAAAATTTTCATCAAAATCGGAGGGGGTCGAGTGGGGACGCCTCGTACACTTGACGTGGAATG
The DNA here is from genome assembly GCA_038373865.1 of Uloborus plumipes. Classification (NCBI taxonomy): domain Eukaryota; kingdom Metazoa; phylum Arthropoda; class Arachnida; order Araneae; family Uloboridae; genus Uloborus; species Uloborus plumipes. Next base: position 607 of record JAXGGA010019214.1, read on the forward strand.
ACCCATATTTCTAAATTACAGCAAAAGAACTCATTTGTTGGTATTTCTCACTTTTTTAATATTATTTCAAATCTTCTGCTATGTACATTGCACATGCTTATAGTAGCAAGAACGTACTACATTCTTAGTAGCATGCGTAGTTCATGTATGCTGGGGAAAAAAACACTCACAATAGAATATTGACAACGACACATAATTTTAAACGCATGTGCGAAACGCATATCTAGCACTTGGGGATGTTCACCTATCATGAAGAATAGGCGATTTTGACATTATTAAACTTGTGTATTCTTCAGGTTTCAGGCAATATTTTTCAGTTCCAGATTATATTTTAAGATGTTGCATGATGTTTTTGAAATTTAAGTTATATTTTTAGGCATTATGTACTTTTTTATGTGTAACACACAGACATTCTTCACGAAAATAGGGGTTAAAATATAACTTTAGAATTTAGAAGAATTGAGTCGACCAATTTCTTGAACATTTATTACTAAAGAAGTTTGAAATAGAATTAAGTTCGCAAAATCGAAAATAGCATTGATGAACTAAAGGGTCACCCACAATAAAGTAAATCATGTCTACTAATAATAAAGCTGAAGGTTTGTCTGTCTTTCTGTCTGTCGGTTACGCGCGTAGCGTCAAAACCGTTCGGTCAATTTTCATGAAATTTAGGACAAAATTAGTTTGTAGCACGAGGTTATGCACTACGAAGCGATTTTTCGAAAATTCTGTTTCGTTCTTTTTCTATTCTAATTCTTAGCAAAAATTTGATAAAATAGGGAAGAAATATTTCACACACATTTTTAAATCTTATATCATTCGAAAGCTTGAAATTTTCTGCTAAAAATGATGTCAGTTTGAAATTTCTACGAACATTAGAAGAGCTGTAATAGTTGTCTTTAGAATCCCGAAAATTCAAGACTTACCTTCAGCAAAGCAAGCCAAATGATTCTAAAATGGTTAAGCTCGAGAATAAAATTTGTTTTGAAAATAAAGATGAAATGAAATATTTTATCAACGGAAATCAGCTTTTCATGATGTTACCATGGTTACGTTTTTATTTCGTTTATTTGTTTCGTTCTTTTTCTTTTAATAATTTAAAAAATGTATTTGTTTTTGTAGCAATCCAAACTTTAAGCCTTATTAAAATTAGTCAAATGAAATATAATAAAACTGTGATGAGATGGCACCTGTCAATCAAATGAGAAATCGACTCCTTTCCTTAAAATAGGCAGAGAATAAAGAAACTGACGCGTACCATTTTTGTGAGTTTAGAGACATTTTGGCGATCTGACAAGTTGTATAGAAGAGGGAATAATTCTTTAACCAAATGAGACCAAAAAAGAGAACATGATAGTAAACCATTCTAAATTTATCGTCTGCAAAACATATTTTATTTCATTACTAGCTGCGTAGCCCGGCGTTGCACGGGCTGTAATGTAGTGAAGGCAGTTTGAGAAAACTACTCGCCACCAAGGCGGCTCGCCTTTAAAGAAATGAGGAAAGTTTAAACAGTTTACTCGCCGTCAAGGCGGCTCGCCTTTACAGTAGCGAGGAAAGTTTCAATTCACTACTCGCCGCCAAGGCGGCTCGCCTTTAAAGTACCAAGGAAAAGTTTAATAAACTACTCCCCGCTAAAGCGGCTCGCTAAAAAGCTTTCCTGCATCAAAGAATCAATCGAATTATTTGCACATGCTTCCTCAAAAATAAAGACGATGTCAAGTAGCGCATACTTAGCACTCTCCCTAAATTACAAATAAAATTCCTTTCCAAAAACAATTATTTCCAAACCGCTTTCTTCCGGTAAAATTAATTGCAAAATTCTAAACGAAAAAGTTCTTTTAATATTTGGATCGAAGCCAGAAAAAGTCCCTTCTAAAAACAACAATTGCAATTTTATTTAAAAACACATTTTCAAAATGGTACCTGAGAAAAAATATGTCATTAATAATTAGAATAAAAACAATTGTTAGAACTTTGTTATAATACGTATTCAAAATGACAATGAAAAAAATAACACTCTTTCATTTTAAAAAGTTCAACTTAATTAACGTTTTAATTCAAAATCGCAACGGAAAGAAATAAATATCTTGGAATTTTAAATAGTTCAATAATTTAATTAACGTTTAAATTCAAAATGGCAACGGTAAGAAAAAATGTCTTGGAAGTTTAATCATTAATTAGGCTTAATCGCTTTAAATTTGACTACTTATTAATTAAACATTCGCTTTAAATTTGACTACTTATGGATCGCAGCCAGAAAAAGTCCCTTCTAAAAACAGCAATTGCAATTTTATTTAAAAACACATTTTCAAAATGGTACCTGAAAAAAATATGTCATTAATAATTAGAATAAAAACAATTGTTAGAACTTTGTTATAACACGTATTTAAAATGACAATGGAAAAAAATAACACTCTTTCATTTTAAAAAGTTCAATTTAATTAACGTTTTAATTTAGGGCCGAATTCAAGTGAAACACCATTGCAGTCGCTTCGAGGCGATCGCATATTGCAACCGCTACTGTAAGTCGAATTCAAGTGAATTCGTTTCACTTGAATCCAAATTTTGGAATTTGCGATTGCATTGGTGAGTTGCGATCGTCCGTGTTTCACTTGAATTCCTGCCTTAAAATCGCAACGGAAAGAAATAAATATCTTGGAATTTTAAATAGTTCAATAATTTAATTAACGTTTTAATTCAAAATGGCAACGGTAAGAAAAAATGTCTTGGAAGTTTAATCATTTATTAGGCTTAATCGCTTTAAATTTGACTACTTATTAATTGATATCTTCGCTAATTAAAATCGTATAATTATATAGATTGAAACTAATGAAGCCTGAAAAATTACCTATCTATCGGTACCTGGTTCGACTTTCAGTTCATTGGCGTTCAGGAGAAAGAAGCGTGACATAGAAAGATAGTTAGAAAGAAAGATAGTTAGAAAGAAAGATAGTTAGAAAGAAAGATAGTTAGAAAGAAAGATAGTTAGAAAGAAAGATAGTTAGAAAGATACTCAGTTTTTAATATAAGTAGATTAATTTATTTCAATAGAAATTGCAGTAAATGGCTTGAGTGAACGAATTTAGTTTTTAATTTATCGTTTACTGGTTGATGTTTGTCGATGTTTATTGTTTTTATTATCATTGTGAAGAATAATGCACGGAATTTCTATTATTTTGTTTTTGAAGTTAGGAAAGAAAACTTTCTTCTTCTTTTAAACTTTGGTAAGATTTCTGTTGGTTTCTATGAGCAACAAAATTATTCTTATTTTCTCTTTTGGCTTATTTTTGTGCACCTCCCCTTGGGGTTGCATTCGAGTTTCCCTAAGGGGGTGTTTTAGCCCTTTTATGGGGTAAATCAGAGTTAATTTCACTGCAGACAAAAATGATATGAATTGGCTTGAAGCTTTTAGTCGCCAAGTGTTTGACGCCAATTTGGCGACATATCGCCAAGTTGGCGCAAATTTGGCGAACTTTTTTATATTTATTTATTAGGGTTCAATTTGGCGCTATTGGCGATATTTTGCGAAAAATCTACTGAATGATGTTAAAATCGGCGATATTTAGGAGATTAATCATTGTAAAACATTTTTTGCATTGCTTTCGTGGCAAACTAGGGATGTAAATGTTTGAATTGTTATCTTGCTCACTCCAAGCACTATTTTAGCACTTTAGGTATCTACTAAGAAATTCACGCGTAAAAGGAAGTGGTGTGGAGTCCATACCAAATTTTTATATCATTCTTTGAAGGAATTATAGTTGAATTATAACTAAAATAGAGTGTTTTTTCTACTATATCAATTTTTTACAAATGAATTTTTAAGTTTATACTAAGGGCAAAGCCGTGCGGGTACCGCTAGTTTAAAACAAGAGGAATTTTACCTGTATAATATCAACTAAAACAATTTATCAATTTGTAGAAAATGAATGTAACAAAATCCGTTCTAATATTTACATTTTGTACATTGCTTTTTTGAAAAAAAAAAGTCATGTATTTTGACGTTAAAAGGAATTCATTAGCATTTTTCAAAAAATGAAATTCACGTATTGATCTGTGAAGCGCATTTACATTTATGAATATTTATTGCTTCATAAATATTCATTTTCACAAATTCTTATTGTTCTCATTCTGAATAGGACTGTTATGGTAATCAGGATCGATAGTGGCGAGATAAATGATAGATTCTGACATTATCCGATAAGGTGTCAAACAAATGATAGGAGTTTACTCTATTTAGCTAAGACAGCAAAAGGAAAAAAAAAGAGCAATTAGCGTAAAAGAAAGGTGATAAAATTTTACTAGCACGCTTTTTCGGTAAGAAAACTAAGAGCATTCTATTTTCATTGTTGGTCACTGAAAGATATAATAACTGCAAGGAAAAAAAAACAGTTCTTGGAAAAAAATGTTCAGCTAGTGTATGCCAATATCTGCAAATAGCATGTCTGGTAAAAACACGAGAGTTTTTTTGCTAAAAGTAAGTTGAAAATGACACGTGAAGATGTGGGGTTGAATCTAAATTTTTGGAGATGAGAGGACTAATGATAACAAAATTAAATGGAAAAGAATAGCGATTCATATTTTAAGTCGCCGTTCCTTCACTAAGTAGTCACACGGGGAGCTCATCTTTATGTTTCTCATATTCGTATTAAATGTCAACTAGTAGTCTGACAGACGACAAAACATGGATGTTAGAAATTAAAGCATCGTTGTTACATAACATAACATAACATCGTTGGTACATATACATAAAACAAAAATATCGATATTTTAAGACATTGAATGTTTAAAAAACATATTACATGCCTATTTTAATATGCAGTAACATTGCACCACTTTATATCGCTCATTCAGATATATCGCGTTTTTCCTTTGTCTTCCAAAAAAAAAAAAAAAAACCCACCGATCGTAAGACATCGATGATAATTATAGAAAACAGTGAAATATATACTGCAACTACTGATAAACGATGTAACCTTTTTTTATCCTTTTTTATTTTGACCATTTTTGTGATATTTTTTCTGCGGAAATGCAAAACATCAACATCTAAAAGAACACCAAACAACGATGCTTAAGAAACATCAACCGTAAATCATCGGTAGTGAGCATATACAACGTTTTTCCATGAAATACATATTGATTGCAACTATTGATTAACACTGAAACTTTTGTATTGCATATTTTTATGAAACTTGCTTGCTGATCTATTAAGCATCCACAGCAAAAAATCCCGATCGCTAAACAACAATATTTTAAAAACATTGACCAAAAAACATCGGTGGGTTTGATAGAAAACGTTTTCAATAAGATAAATACTGTAATTACTGATTAATGGTATAACTTTTTTACTGCCTGTTTTCATGAAACTGTTTTGCTGAAATATAAAACAAGGACATCAAAAAACATCAAACGCAAAAGAACAATGTTCAAAAACCATCAACAGTAAAATATCGATCACATATACGATGTAAATAAAAAAAAAGTAATTATCATATATTTTACAGAAAAGTTCTTGATGAAATTCAAACCATTGACCTCAAAAAATGCATCTAACTCAAAACATCGATGTTTTAAAAGCATCGCAGCAAATATCGATGGTAAAAACATCGATTACAAAAATAAACTTACATTTTAAACAGAAAAGACTTTAATTCCCGGAAACAAGTGTAGTTTCTTTTAAATTGGTTCTAGGGATAACAATGTTGTTTCACATTTGAAGTTTTCAGCTCAAAAGTATTTTTATGTATTTGTTAGCATATAAATTTTAAAGCAGTCAAGTTTTTCATTACAGGTATAAAAATTTTAATTGATAATATTTTTTAAAACATTACCTTTCTCACCAAATGCTTACACAGTTATCTTCATTTATTTATATATACTTATCTATTGTTGATTTTCTAGACCCTACTCTTGTTTCATTATGACTTGTCATTTTTTAAACTTCAATATCAAATGTTTTCCCATGCTAGTTCCCATTCTAGCTTGACATGCTGTGATTTCGATCTTTGTATTTTCTATGTCAAGTGTACGAGGCGTCCCCACTCGACCCCCTCCGACTTTGATGAAAATTTTTTTGGATGTACATATAAGACTTGCATGAAACCATACCAAATTATAGCTCCATAAACCTTATGGTTCAGCCAATAAAAATTATTTTATAAAGGCCTATTTTTCGTGTCTTGAAAAAAATGACCAAATCGTCAAGTTTGTGCTTTTATTGCTCGCGACCTAAGACGATTATCAGGCTCAAATTTGGTGATTCTGATCACTGTTTAGGGTAGAATAGCCTACCTGTGTAATAAAAGCTCAATGCACTGTAGATTTTTTGCAATTTGCTGCCAAAGTTGGTAAAAAATCGTATTTTAGCAAATTTTGACCGTAGGTTATCAGCTTCCTATCTGCCGAGAGAAAGACTTGCTGATGCTAATTCTTTCCTCGTTTGTAGCCTGATAGTTCGTCCGAAAGGTGTGCAAGTGGCATCTTGATAGCTTAAATAATTGCTGAATTATGCGAGTTGAAATTCCAGTCAAATTTCTTTTTTCTCAGTTTTGTCTCAATTTCAAAGGGCACTATCTCAAAAGGGTCATCTTGAATTCAAATTTTCTTTACATCATTGGAAAGAACACACTTTTCTTAACTAAAAAACGTTATTTTTATTTTTTTAGACAAACCAGTTTCAAGGGGATATTACAGATCAAAAATGTGTAGGTCATTCAACGTGAAATCAAAGAAAAATAGACATAGACCTCAAAAGTTGATGTCAATATGTTTTATTAAAATTTACAGGAGCTATTGTACTTATGTTCTGATGAAAAAACCCTTTTTTAGATATTTTTGAACTTTAGTTTTTGTGTGCTCATCCGTAAAACTCAAGCAATGGCAAAAAATAAAGTTTCGTTTTTAACAAAAATAATTATCTTCTTATCTCAGCTATAAGAGCTTGAGTCTTTTCCTATGTGTTATTTTTAAGCTCTTGAAACAGAATTTCGGATGATATGTCACTTGGCAAGGTGTCATTAATATTTTAAATTCATAAAAAGCATTGTTTCCTTTTTCAAAAAAATAAAATAAAATTAATTAATAAATGAGATAAATAATAAATAAAACAGTTAATATGGTGTGTAAATGTTAAAAAATATGTATAATGGGATCACAAAGCCATTATTCTAAAAAGCGATAGCGAAAGTTTTCGATAGAGTTGAATATTGCAGTTATTTCCGCCATGTAAATGACTACAATAGTAATTGAAAATATGATAAGTAGTAATTGAAAATCCATTCTTTATACTGCCGAGGATGCGTCTAGATATTCAGCATATGATTGCAATTTGCTCATAAACAAAAATGATGAAAAATGGGAAAAAACTTTTATGACCTTGAAACATTAATGATCTGATTATTGGCTGAACCATAAAGCTTATACACTGAAGTGACAAAAGTCATGGGATACCTCTTAATATCGTGTCGGCCCTCCTTTTGCCCGGCGAAGTGCAACAACTCGACGTGGCATGGACTCAACAAGTCGTTGGAAGTCTTCTGCAGGAATATTGAGCCATACTGTCTCGATAGACGTCCATAATTGTGAAAGCGTTGATGGGGCAGGATTTTGGGCACGAACAGACCTCTCGATGGTGTCCCATAAATGCTCAATGGGATTCATGTCGGGCGATCTAGGTGGCCAAATCATTCGTTGGAATTGTCCAGAATTTTCTTCAAACCAATTGCGAACAGTTGTGGCCCGGTGACATGGCGCATTGTCATCCATAAAAATCCCATCGTTGTTTGGGTACATGAAGTCCATGAATGGCTGCAAGTGATCTCCAAGTAGCTGCACATAAGCATTTCCAGTCAATGTTCGGTCCAGTCGCACTAGAGGACCAAGTCCATGCCATGAAAAAACAGCCCACACCATTACGGAGCCACCACCAGCTTGAACAGTGCCTTGCTGACAGTTTGGGTCCATGGCTTCGTGGGGTCTGCGCCACACTCGAACCCTACCATCGGCTCTTACCAGCTGAAATCGTGACTCATCGGACCAGGCCACGGTTTTCCATTCATCTAGGGACCAACCGATATGCTCACGTGCCCACGAGAGTCGCTGCAAGCGATGTCGTTCTGTCAGTAAAGGCACTCGAGTCGGTCTTCTGCTGGAATAGCCCAAGAAATCCAAATTTCTCCGCACAGTTCTAGCAGACACGTCCATTGTACGTCCCACATTGATTTCTACGGTGATTTGACGCAGTGCTGCTTGTCTGTTAGAATTTACGACTCTTTGCAGACGTCGCCGGTCTCGATCTTTAAGTGCAGGCGGTCGACCACTGCGCTGTCCATGGTGGGATGTTATGCCTGAAATTTCATACTCTCGGCACACTCTTGACACAGTGGATCTGGGAATGTTGAATTCTCTAACGATTTCCGAAATGGCATGACCCATGCGTCTAGCTCCAACTAACATTCCCCGTTCAAAGTCTGTTAATTCACGTCGTGCGGTCATCATCACGTTAAAACCTCTTCACATGAATAACTTGAACAGAAATGAAAGCTCTGTAAAAGCACTGCGCATTTATACCTGTTCTATGCGATGCTACTGCCATCTGAAAATTTGCATATTGCTATCCCATGACTTTTGTCACTTCAGTGTAGAGCTATAATTTGGTATGGTTTCATGCAAGTCTCATAAGTACATCCAAAAAAATTTTCATCAAAATCGGAGGGGGTCGAGTGGGGATTTTCTCGAAATTTGGGACACTTGACATGGAATGACCCTAATGCGACATTTGTGAGTTAATTTTGTAAGTTTATCTTGCTAACAATGTTAAGATTTACTAAAAAGTTCTTACATGCTTCTTACGTTTGCTTGATTTTCCAACATTTTTTTCTTTTTCACTATTTATTTAAATTTTCTTTTTGTTCTATAAATACTTTCTTAAAGGTATTAATGATTGTTTTATTTATAATTATTCAAAAGATTTAACTATTTTTTACTGACATAACCATCCGTAGGTATAGTCTTTTTCATAAAAGTAAGGGATTTTACTTGAACTGTAATTGTCATCTGTAAAGTAGATACATCTGAGAAATCATATGCTGATAGACATCAAGCTTTGTCCGAATCATATAACTCTCGCTGAAAGCTATTGTCTTACTAAAGTTATAACATACATTTTCCTATATTATAAAGCTCACCTTGCAATGTTTTAGTTAACAAAATATTTAAGATGTATGTACACACTTGAAATTGTGAAAATTGAGAAAATGTTCTTTTTTTTACTTCAAAATAATTTTCAATCATATAACTTTCAAAGATACCAAGATGTTATTAATATTTGAAATATTTCTTCAGTTATAAAGATTTTTTTAGGCGTTAGGGCAGGCAGTGAATAAACACTCTTTAATGAATGAAAACCTCGCTATTTAATACCAAAAAAAAAAATAGTCTTAAAAACATTTATCTTAGATGAACAGGCAGCAGTAACTTCCTTTTACGCATTTCTTCATTTTACCTTACCCCTCCTCCCCCCCCCCAAAAAAAAACCTAATGCAGAATTATAAAAATGCTCTCAAATTAAAAAAAAATTAATTACACATGTTATACACAATGTTTTTATTGTCATGTGACAATTTCTGCATTTTTCAATGATGCTGTGAACTTTTGAAAATAAAATTTCGCTTAAGTGTTCATTCACTGGTCGATCTACCCTTCCACATAAAACGCTCTGTTTTCAAAACTTCAAACTCTATTTTCGTAGAATCAATATTTTGCAACATATTGCTTTGTTCGAGATATGATGACTCAGCAATGAATTAAGCTGTCACAGCAAGCGTGTTCTCCTCCAGTAAAAGGAATTTTTTGGATTAAAAAAAAGTGTTTTTTAAGCTTCAAAAACTTTTAGAAAATCCTGATTTTTAATTGACTCTTTGAGAGGAAAAAAATATTTAAGGAAAAGTAACTTCTGCATGCATTGCAACATGAAGAATAGTTTAAAAAATAATATCAGCTGAATTTCTTGGATATTGTGCTTCGAAAAAATGTATGCGTTAGCTAATTAAATCTTAACTTGACTAATAGTTAATTAGTTTAATTTTTTTTTCACACTGACATGGTCTTGAACAACACAAGTGATATACAGAAAAAAAAAAAGATTTTCCAAGTTAAAAAAAAAAGTTTTTGGTGCTTACGTAATATTCCCAACAAATTGTTTTCTTAACACTTGACTTTTATTTTTAATAAAATCTTTAGCTTGTGATTTCCTTTATTTTAATTAAAAAATCTTATGTTTATGGTAAAGTAAGCAGGAAAGAAGTTTCAGTTTAATATTTTCTAAATTAAAGGCGAATTTTCTATCTAAAATCCCAATAACTTCCTTTTTAGTAATTTACCCAATATCCCCATTACTTATTCTAAGCGCATCATGCTAGTGACATTGATTACGATATAAATATTTGATAATGCAAAATTTTAATTATGCCTACTTTCATTATTGACTTACTTCGCGACGTTAATAAAACACGCTTTGTGAAAACATAATAAATTTAATTAATCTAGTGTGGCAAAGAAAGAAAATATTATTAAATCTGAAAGTATGTTGTAATGAGTCAATGTAGTGCATTAGTCTGGTGCTTATGAATAGATTTTTACTACTTATACTAATTATTTTTTCAACGTTATTTATTTTCTGTGTCTGTTCTGAAGATTCTTGAGTGATTCATTTTCGGGATTTAAGATGTCTGACGAGTAATTCAAAAATTATTGAGTATTTTACAAGAAGGTTTTTTTTTCTCTTGTGGTTTGATTTGCTTCATATTTAACGGCAAAGGATTCGCAGCAGGTGAGGAGGGAGAGGGGGAGGGATAAAAGGGAAGTTTCTATTTCGAGATTTCTATGGTGCCAAGTGTTTTATTACTTTGCTGATTCACAGCGTATCCACATAGTGTTCGTTTTGGTTGCATGGTTATTTTATGAGCATGACAGTTATTATTTAAATATTAGGCAGACTAATATGGCATTATGCTCAATGCTTCAATGTCAAAAATGCAATTTCTTTTTTTTTGCTGTCTTGTTTAAGTGATACTTGAAGTAGTAGCATATTTAACATTCGTTCTTTTGGGGGGACAGAAATATAGTGAGCTTTTTGGCAAGCTTTTGAAACTCATGTTTTTTTAATTGAAGCCACAGTATTACCAAGCTTTTTAGCAGAGCACGGAGAAATTAGTCAGTTTCTCTTCCCGCGTATTGGATCAATCCAGGGTCACCTAGGTGAAAGGCAGCAGCCTGAGCTCTCGGGGAAAGTACATACTGCAAAAAATGAACTGTTGTTTTTACAGGATAACTATGGCAGTCGATTTTGATATTTAGAATTGTAAATTGCACAGTAAAAAACTATAAAGTAGTAATTTCCCAGTTTCTTACTATAAAGTAAGCAATTTTACAGTTTATTGCGGTAAAATTTACCTGTAGTATACTATAAAAACAACAGTGTAATTCTGACACCCGAGGTTCCAGTTTAAAACTAAAATTCACGGTAATAAACTGTAACATTACTAATTTTAGTTAGCAATTTTACAGTTTATTACTGTAAGATTAGCAATTTTTACAGTTTATTACAAGAAAATTAGATGTATCTATATATATATATATAAAAATGACAGTGTTCGTTTGTTAATTAGGACAGGAGATATTAATTAATCAAATTTAGTCAATTTCCAAGGCCTAACTCTAAGCAAAACTGAAACACTAGATCCATTTTTCCAGACAGACTGCTTCCTGAAGTTACTTTGTGGTTTAAATTAGCGTATAGAATTAAGCCTTGAAAATTTATTCAATTTGAATAATTAATATATCCTGTTACTTACTTAACTTTCTGTCTTTTTGATTTTTTTGGCGAATTGATTTAAACTTTAACATGACTTTAAGTGGAGTTTAAAATTTTGTGGAGCGCATTTTAACTAAAGAATATAATAATTTTACTTCAGAGGTTGGAGGGAATTTAAATTTATTCAGTTGAATTTCTCAAAATTCGGTGTTACCAAAAATGTCCGAATGGAACTATTATTGTTGAAAATTTAGTGATGGCTATTCAGTTACTCTTCGTATTTGGCGTCATAAAGTTTGACAAAATCGGGAAATTTACCAAACCTCCCAGCCACTGAAATCTTGCTTTTTTGAGGGTCACTGTTAGATTGTAATCACTTCAAAGAGATGGTGCGAAATGCATTATCTTTCTTTCCTTTTAATGTTCACATTAAAATCATGGAAGAATGGTTATGGCTGAGCTACCTGATACAATCGGTTCCTTATGTTAATAAATTTAGATTTGGCAATCAATTTTACATTGAAATTACGGTTAAATCGGTGAATTATATTAAATTTCAAGGGCAATACTGCTGTGCTCGTTGAGAGTTTTCGAAAATCTTGGCACTACAGTTGTGTCAAAAGTTTCATTGAAACGTAAAAATTTCGCTAAAAATAAATAAGTTCGACACACACACACACACACACACACCACACACCACACACACACACACACACACACACACACACACACACACACACACACACACACACACACACACACACACACACACACACACACGAAAAGAAGAAAAGTCTTAAGAGTGAGTTTAACTTTATTTAGTTAACTTCCTTTACATTTATTGCACGGGCATCGCCGTGCGGGTACTGTTAGTTATATTATTAAAACATTCATTTTTTGCAGTGCAGTGGACGCCAGTTAATTGAATCAGTGGTTAATTAAGTCTTCCCCGTTAATGAATTAGATCGCCATAACAAATTCCAGCTTTAGTGCCATTAGCAGTTTTATTGAATCAAAACTGTTTAGACCAGGGATTTTCAAAGTGGTCCACAGGGACCCCCAGGGGTCTCCGAGAGTTTGAAAGGGGTCCATATAAACAAAAGAAAAAATTGGGGGTCCATGAGATACAAACAGGGGTCCATGAACCAGGATCAGTTAGTTTAAAAAAATCTAAGTCCTAAAATGCATAAAAAGTTACAATTTGTAATAAATGCTAAAAAGACAATTCGAAACACCGCACTAAAATTCTAAATTATTTGAGCAGTTATTTAAAGAAAGTGATGAAAACAAATCAATTACTTTTTTACTTTGAAGTATGCTGGTTTTCAAAAGGATCATGCTTGACAAGGTTTTTATTATTAAAAAAAACTGACAATAATGAAGAGATTTTGGGTGGAAAAGATCCCATTTAAAAAAATAATTTACAAATGGAAACCAGATATTGCTTATTTCAACAGGTTTATTCTCTAAATATAATGAGGCTTGCATTCAACAGTTAAATGTTATCAAAACAGACTTTTTGACAATGATTGAAGATGTTTTATGTTGACTATCAATCCGTATGATGACGTTTAATAATCACCTGTCATTTTATAACAAGAGCTGATTGGAATAAGTACTGATGAAGTTATTGTACAGTTCAAAGAACGGTACTAATATTTCTGTTTTCAGAAAGACGTACCTATAACTTATCCTACCTTGTGAAATATTGCGAGACAGTTTTTATAAGCATCTTCATACCTCGTTTCGGCATATTTCAGTTCAGTCACCAATTTCCTAACAATTCTTATATCCTTCACACTTAAAGCCACCTATTAAAAATTCGCTGTCAAAGCACGAAATTCACACTTTTCACTAAAAAGTCTTTTTTTACCTTTACAGCTATTATATATAAGAATATTAGCTTATTAAACGGTTTGTGCCATTATTATTATGAAAACTTGAAAAAAAATGTTACATTTTAGTTTTCTACTCTGCAGCAAAACTGTCAAACTGAATATTTTGGAAAATTATCAGATATTTAAGAAGTTTATTATTGTTTAAAAAATCAATTGTAAAAGAGCCCTCATACTATTGGTAAATTTTTGATTCATCTCGTAATGTTTCCATATATCTTGCTTTCATTTGGTTGTTTTAGAACATCTATAATAAAACATAGCCCTCTAATTTTCGGTTTTGGAACACTGGAGTTACAGTGCCTGTCTAGTTTTAGATAGAGCCCTAGGAAGGGGTCCACGAGGAACTGGAAAACTCGCCAAGGGGTCCACGAAACAAAAAAAATTGGGAACCCCTAGTTTAGACCAAACACGATTCGTATAAGTGACAGCCACTATTCCAGCAAGAAGAAAATTAAAATTACCTTATTGAAATCGCAAGAAAAGCTCCTTGAAAAAATTGTCACTGTCTTCAGTGTCACTAATCTGGTCATTGCATTTCACGAGACTCGACATTTCGTTGGCAATCGTTAGCTATGTATGCGCCAGGTATAACTTTGTTATTTCAAGCTATTCATTTCATGCTTAAACAGAGCTCAACAGCCTGGAATGGGAAGTAACCGGGCTGAAATCGGAAATCCTCTGGTAGAAGCAAAGAGAGCCAAAACACTGGTAGTTAATGAAAAATTAGACCACCGGCGAAAGATAAATCAGTTAGTTACCGCCCCTAAAACAGGTCTAACACAGAAAGCCATGCAATCTCGGTCATTGGCGGTGTATTGCACGTGTTTCTGCCTTAGCCCTCGCTTAGGGAAGGTAACTTACTTATTTATACCTTCATATTGTAAGAAATTTTATAACTTATAACCCTCAAATAGAATAATTGTGCGGTGCCAGCCTTTCCAAATAAATTAAAAATTTCTGTTTCACTTCACCCGCATTTGCACTTAATATTACGTGCGCGTCATTTTTTTCCTACTGCTCTCGAAATTTATTTCTAACAGTTGTTCACAAAAATGTCTATAAAAGTATCAATTTTCGTAATAAAATGGTAAAAAGAACTGCCCTTTTTCGCGTTAGAACTTATACTTTAAACAGGTACTAGATTTCGTACGCAATCAGTAACCTGCACTGTTTCTCCGGACGTGATTTAAACATGCAACCTTCCGATTACGTCCGGTTCACCACTTGTGGCGTACTGATTGATGTGTTACCCTGTGGGGCCAGAACCAGGGACCTCGGTAATGCTAACAGCTGATTTTTCCGCTTTTTTGGCCACTGAACCAAAAGACTTCGTGACTCGGCGGGCAAAAGTTGGGTTATGTGCTCTCTAAGTACGTCATAGTACTTGTACTTAATGAGTACTTATAGTTACAATTAATAACAATAAGACGAAAGAAAGTACTCCAATTTCTCCTACACGCAACGGCTCTGATTTTCTGCTTGAAATTTCAGGTCGAAGAAGAGTTCTTCTCCGAGCAGCAAGAGCCGCCACTCCCACAACAAGGACACCGAGTCTCGCTCCTCTCACCACTCCAGCGAGGGTCGGCGCAAACGCGGCAAGAAGCGACACGCCGAGGACGGATTCGGAGCAGACGGAGCGGACGGGGAGGAGGAAGAGCGGAGCAAGGCCACGTGCGTGGTGGTGGTCATCAGCACAAGCATCATAGTGCTCGCCGTGCTGCTGGTCGTCGTGACTCTGTACTTCACTCCGCATCTTAGTGACGAGGATCGAGGTGAGCCTCAGAAAATATGTGAGGGACATCCTTTACCCTCCATAAAAACTGAGTTAAACGGAATAATAGGGGAAGACCGCCTATATTGGACCCCCTAAGAACAGGAGGCCTGTGTCGCTCAATGTGAACAGAACAACGCTCAATGTGTGCAAAACAGAAATGCAAAATAGGTCATCGTAAGCTAAATTTAATCAGGAACCACCCTAGGAGCTTATATTTTCTGAAAATATGAAAATTATTTTTTAAAAAATTATCTTATAAAAAGTTGCAAAAGTCCAATATAGGAATATATGCGCCTAAATTGAACCATGCGCTTCCTAAATTGGACCGTATCAGGAAATCATAGAATAATTTATATTTGAGCTATACAGCTTTTTTCCAGGATTTGCAATAGAATTTCTTTTGCTTGGGCCTCTCTTAGGCAGTGTTGATAAACTCGCCGATGGCATTTGATACACTTAATCATGTTTTGCACTTTATCTCTATAACAAATATTGCAATAACAATTGTTTTGTGCAGTTTCTTGCTTTTTCTTGTGTGACTTTTTCTGCTCTATGCCTCTTTTATACGGCCGTTGGAATGATTGCTGAGATAGCCTTCCTTTTTGTTCCTTCTATTTTTTTAGTCAAAGGTAATATGTGAGCTGGCTTTACAAAATCGGTTATAGTTGACATGTTTTGATGAGAACTATCCGCCGATTCTGCAGAACTTGTACTAATTTAAGACGTAGCTAGCTCTTCTACATGGAGTACAACTTACACCGAACATCAGGCCCGTCATTTAGGGGGGAGGGGGGAAGTCAATTGCTTCCCCTCTTGAATTGGAGAAATCAATGTATTTGCATATAAGTAGGCGGGGTTTTTGTTGTTTTCTGGTGAAATTGTATTGTGTTTTTACCCTTTGCCCCACCCTCCTGGAAAAACTTGAAATGACGGGCCAGCCGAACATGTAACCTGTTCACTTTGACTAGTTTTATCTGGACTACTTGCCTCTAATTCTGCTGCAGCCATGTCATTAAATACATGTCAATTAACACGCCAAACTCCTGTTCTTTAGAATCAACTCGCAGGATTTGCCATGGCCTTGATTGCGGGTTGCCCATAATAGTTGAAAAAGTTCTCCAAAACGATATTAGATAAGGGATCTCATTAAATTTTCTCGTATCCATGTATCACATGCTCGATTAAAATATGTAGACAGAGATCTTTATGTAAGTGCTGTGCCTATCCATTAATAGAAGGATATTCTTTTTGCATTGTTTGGCTTAACAGTTTTGGTGAAAGTTGTATCAATTGTGTGAATTATCGTTTGTGATCCAACCTATTTTTTTTTTTCTACAAGCATATTGCTCACCAGGGAAGCTTTTACGGTAAGTCCGAGCATGGAACGTAATATTTTAAAAATAAGCATGGGAGCTTGCAATTCTGTTGCACTCATGCAGCAAATAACCAGTGTGTTTCTACCACGTTTACCACGCATTACTGCTCCAACCTGGTGTTTACTTCTATACGTCAATATATTTTGGGAATTTTGGACAGTGAAAAGACCGGCTTCATCTACATTGAACATTTTAGTAGCAGATAAATTGTTTACTTTTAAACTCGTTTCGAAAATAACAAAGAATTTCCTATTTTTCTCTCGGTAATCCAGCATAAATTTTATTTAAGTTCATAAATATGCTTAACAACCTGAAACTGCAGCTTAATAGATGAAGAGAGAAAAAAAACATACATTTTAAGAAGTTGCAGCTTTTGCTTGATAAAAATGTGCTTGATAAAAAATTTTAAATGAATATCGTGAATAGGTGTTAAAGTATGCTTAAAATAAGTTTAACTACGCTATTAAATAAGACGAGTCACTTATTTTATGTTACGATAATTAAAAAGTCTTGTTTAAAATCATATTCTTAAATTGGACTACCGGTCCAATATAGGAAAATTATTTCGGTCCAATAAAGGAAAACACGCCATTTTTTATTCTTCAGCTCATTGTTCTGTCAAAAATTATCACAATCGCTTATGTAAATACATTGATGTAATCCTTATTAAACTTAGATTATAATACTGTAAAAAAATTTTACCGAAATTCTTAAGTTTTTGAGTTATTCTTCTAGCAACAAGTCCGCAAAATAAGATTTCGCACGTTTTCTACACAAAACAAGCCGTAACTCACGCTAAACAGTTCGAAGACTGGTGAAACTTCATACACATTGATTTTATTCCTAAAACTTTATACTTCTACTGTTAAAGTGTAGCACAGATCTCTGTACTAGATTTTAAGCCCGAGGTCCAATTTAAGCAGTGGTCCAATATAGGCGGTCTTCCCCTAAATGAAGTTAAGAATAATGTTTCAACATAGCCTTTTGTTTGTCAAATCTTTTAATTAATTAAGCGTAAGAAGTTTCAGACATGAACTTCCAACTCCGGATCTTATGTCAAAGCTGTCTAAAAAGCGGGACTTTCTATCCGTGGACTTAATGTCCTCTGGATGTTATGTCCACTGAATCTTATATCCGTTGGACCTTTTGGTTTTTGACATTTTGTCCTGGGAGAGCAAAGAGAGCCGAAATCGGCTCTCTTTGCTCTTTTAGGGGATTTTTGCCTCCAACTCGTTCACTTTCTTATTCCATGCTGATGAGGGGATAATAAGCCCGAAACTGCAGTCCATGGATCGAAATGAACGAGTTGGCGGTGTATTGCATGATCCTGCCTTAGCCCTTGCTTAGGGGCGGTTACTCACTGCTTTATAGTTAACCTAATTTGATCATGAGCTTGACCAAACAATCTATTTTGGTTATACATTGAATGCATAAAAATGAACCATTTCCGTTCTTAAACATTATTTTTTTTATGATCATACAATTCTGTACCTCAGAACCAGACTAACGTAAGTCCATTTTCGTCATTTTTCGGTAGAGGGGAAAAACGATTGTCGAATACATCTTTTTTCCCCTCTACTGAAAAATGACGAAAATGGATTTACGTTAGTCTGGTTCTGAGGTACAGAATTGAATAATCTAAATATTTCAAAACTGAGCAATAACTATCAAAAACTTAATATTGTTCATTATGTCCTTCAGTATGCAGTACTCTAAAGCAGATCATTGAGGAGAGAGGAAGTTAATAAAATGGATAACTCTCTCACAAAAAGGTTGGAGATACAGGCATACAGTTTAATTATTTTTAATTTCAAATCAAATTATTGATGAAGTTTTGCTAACTGAGATTTATTGTAAAAATAACTGATAAAAACATTTTTCTAGCAGTTTTTCATTTATTTTCATTTGCTTGTCACAGATAAATTTCAAGAAAGGTAAAAGCAAGGAAAATGTATTGATTTATATTTGCTTAAAATAAACACCTTGGTTTACAATATTTAAAATGTCAACTTTTAAAGCAATAGCCATAAATTAATCTCGATTTGTAATGTAATCCGTTAAAACGTTAACTGTCTATTTTCTTGTTGACGAAATTTTTTCTGTCATCTTGATAAAAGTCTAATTACCTATTACTACAGCAAAGTAATAACGTAGAAAAAAATATCCTCCATACTTTGAGCACGCGCTTATAGCAGGAGTTTACCTTAATATTTGTAGTGGAAATTTTCTTGACTATAAATCGAAGAATGAACGCAACGCAAAGAAGCATTTCAAACGTATGTTGGAGAAAAAGCTGTAGTAGAAGTCAACAGGAAAAGATTCAAAGGTAATTAATATGAATCTGAGTTTGACCAACCACGCCCTAAAAATAAAAGGATATCATAAAAAAATATTTGATAATGATTACATGAAAAAGAACCGTTTTTCTTAAATAGGATTTATTTAACTGTAATATTACCATTTTATTTTATATTTTGATTCAAGAGAAAAGTCGAAATTATTCTTCAAAAAGAGCAGAATATTAATCGATGCGTGATAGAAACATTCATTTTGGATGAAAATGTAGTGTCCCTAATAATAATTCTGAAAATCAAGTCCTTAAAAGAACTTTTTGTGCTTTTAAATTATTGAAGATGGCTTCAAAATTCCTGAGCCTTGCATAAATCTCGGTGATAAAGTACCTCTTTAGGTTTCTTTGTCCGAGAAATTTTCTTTCTCTGTTCTTTATATTTTTTCTTTGTTTCCCAATAACTGATTCTAAAAGCCGTAGTGACCTCTTTAACAACTTTCAGTTGAATACAGGATTATGCAATTTTTAGCACAATTAAAGATTTAATTACAGTTTATGTAGAATACGTTGAATTAGTCAATGTTCATGTACAACGTAAAGGTTTAGTGTTTTGATTTTATTTTTATCTAGTTTTTAGTGCATGCTTATGCTTATTCATTTGACTGGATGTAATGTCTCTAAGCGTACATTCGCACATTTTCCCAGGAATTTAAAACTTTGACTTTTAATTGTGA
>JAXGGA010019215.1:0-20490 GCA_038373865.1 Uloborus plumipes
GACATTTAAATTTTTACATCACTTCTGAAGGGAAATTTATACTAAAAAGAATAAAATAAAAAATTTTTTATCAAAAAAAAAAAAAAAAAAATTTGTCCCGACTTTAAAAACTTCAATCAGCAAGAAATCTAATATTTAAAAAAAAAAAATAATAAAAAAATAATTTTTTTTCTTTGAAAAAACATCAATACAACCTTTAAACACAAGTTTTTGAATCGGGGGCAAAAACTATAGGGTAAAATATTTTTAACTACATTTTTGTCCAACATTTTTCAGAGAAACCCTTTAAAAAATTTAAAGCTTGATTTTTTGTTTCCATTACATAAAATATGTGGGTTTTCAATGTTTGTGTAGCGAAGCGTTAATAATCGGGTTCAAAGAAAATTTTTACACCGCGATGCAAAAGTTTAGACAAAAAAGCAAAAATATGAATAAAAAAAACTATTCAACGAAATCTTTCGAATTTCTACTGCGGGACACAATATGGTCCCAAATACGTGTCTGGAGTTCTAAAAATAAAACTGAAACAAAATTTTTGGACTTTACAAAGACTTTTTTTTTCTTTTGTTCAAAATTTTTAGACAATAGTCAGTTTTTTATGCAAATATCCCTTCAATGTATTGGTGGAGGAAAGGGGCAGTTTAAAATTATTCAATTTATAAAGTGCAAGATGCTAAAAAAATAATCAAAATCTCAAAACTCTGTATTTTCGTGTAAAGAAGATAAATTTTGGGAAGCCGAAATTTGAAAAGAACCTACTTTTTAATTTTTTTGTTTTTTAAACCTTTAGAGGGTATATGTTTTTTTTTATTTAAATGGAAAAGCAAATTCAACATCGTATCGATCAAAAGACCAAGAAAAATTATATTTCTTAAAGATAAAGGAATTGAAAAAACGGCTCGAACTGACGATTTGCCCCTTAATCCTACAAAACTTCAACTTGGGTCAAAAACAGCACATGACAGCATAAGTAGATGAACAACTGAATCGGAATGCATAAAAAAGCAAAGATTGTGCTTGAGCCTTTTCGGACAGAGTGTCCTAAATAAGCCAGATTTTAATGGTGAAAGCAGTACAGCATATGATCAGTGGATATTTCTTAAGTCCCCCTAGGCCATCCCAATTTTAATAATTTTTATCAAAGAAAGTACCATTCATTTTTTAGTCACGATGATACATATGCGGCTTTTCACATTAAAATCTGGCTTATTTGAGACACTCTGTCCGAAAAGGCTCAGGCACAATTCTTTGTTTTTTTTTATGCATTCCGATTCAGTTGTTCATCTACTTATGCTGTCACGTGCTGTTTTTGACCCAAGTTGAAGTTTTGTAGGATTAAGGGGCGAATCGTCAGTCTGAACCGTTTTTTCAATTCCCTCATCCTTAAGAAATATACAATCGAACCCGCTTAATGGAATATCGGTTAATGGAATATCCCGTTTAATGTAATACATTTTCAATGTCCCGAACCGTAGTAAATCATTTCTGTGTTAAATTTCCCGGTTAAAGGAATATCATGTTAGGAAGCAATCCCGGTTAAAAGAATAATTTTTAGCCACGCTGATGTCGATCTCCTTCCATTTCCAACCCTTTTTTCCGGATTTTTCCTCCAGTAAAGAGCAATAATGATTGTGAAGCTTATGGACGGCTTCCAAATAATGTTTTGTCACTTCGTTAAAAGGGTGCAGGGGCAAGAAAAGTGATTCCTGGAATTCGAAAGGAATGTTTCCCTAGTGTTGTATACTGTTTGTTGCCCCCACTGTGTATCGTTCCTTCTGCATCAGAGAATGAACAATTAGTTTCGAACAAGCTTTACCTCTAGGGACCCAAAGGAGAGATAAGAGAATAAAGGAGTAATGGGCAAACCAACAGGTGTAAAGGACCAGAGAAGAAGACGAGGCTGTGACGAATCTCTTCCGAGAAGCGCAACGATAATGTTACTTTGATGTTCTGAAATCATTTTCCAATTTTGCTTCGGCTGTGCATGTGCTTGTCTCTTCATAATGTCTTCTAAGCGAAACGATCTTACTTTGAAAGAAAAAGTGAATTTTATTGAATACTCAAATGCTAATCCAGGGATGTCATTTCAAGTTTTTCCAGGGGGGGGGGCAAAGGGTCCAAACGCAATACAATTTCATCGGAAAACATTAAAAACCACGCCCACTTATATGTAAATACACTGATTTCTCAAAGCCGGGGGGGGGGGGGCAAATGCTACCCTGCCCTCCCTAAATGACGGGCCTGAATAAATGTACGCAGTTACAACTGCGTACATTCGAGATATCGCAATCTCAAGTTTCGAAATTGGTGAAAAATAAAGAAAAAATTCTAAATGACTGGAAATTAAATAAAAACCTTAATCAAAAGAGAAAATACACAGGTAAAGAATCAGAAGTTAAAGATGCTGCTCTCCTTCGCTCGTTTGTTGAGAAACGGGCTTGTAACGTTCCTGGTCATTTAATAAGGTCATTTTTAATTGAATTTCTAAATTTTAATACATTTAAAGTATTATTAATTAATATATTTAAATTACCATTAATTAATATGTCTAAAGTTATTCGTTATATACTTGTTGATGAATATACTTGTGGTTAAGGCAAATTTAAATGCTTTCTTGGTTTAAATGCAAGTTGGAACGTCGTGTGGATGGAATCCCGGATAATGGAATATCCCGCTTATTAGAATAATTTTCCGTGACAAATTGGCTATTCCATTAAGCGGGCTCGACTGTACTTTTTCTTGGACTTTTTGATCGATACACATGTCTTGAATTTGCTTTTCGAAAAGTAAAAAACAATGTACTACCATACTAGAGCCGATTTAAAAGATAAAAAATTAATAAAGTAGGTTCATTTTTAAATTTCGGTTTCCAAACTTTCTCATCTTCTTTACACGAGAACTACAGAGCTTTTGAGATTTTGATTATTTATTCAGCAATCTCTGCACTTTATAATTGAATAATAAAGTCCCGCCTTTCCTCCACCAATCACATTTCAAGGTATATTTGCATAAAATCCGACTTTTGTCTAAACTTTTGCAACAATGTAAAAAAATGTCTTTTGTAATATCCAAAATTTGATTCCAGTTATAGTTATAAGAACTCCAGACACGTATTTGGAACCATATTGTGCACCTGCAGTAGAAATTTGAAAGCATTTCGTTGAATAGTTTTCTTTTTATTTACATATTTGCCATTTGTCTAAACTTTTGCATCGCAGTGTATTCATAGTTGAATTATTGTTTCGAATGATTCTATTTAGTGTTTTGCGCCGACTTCAAAACTGATGTTTAAATGCAGTACCGTAAAATAGGGTGTATAGGAACAGCGGGGTCAATCGGAACAAAACTTCCCGACCGTACAAAGAAATTCTTAAAAAATATACTATTGGGTATTTTTCACCATGATTATTTTTTTATAAAGGTAAGATCTTAGAAAGTAGGAAAAAATTACTTTTGTCACTCTGGCAACGCTACTGGCTTCTAAGGAGGGCTGCACGTGGAATGCTAGAAAACATCACATTTTTATAGACTGCAAAACTTCATATGCAAGAACAAACCTTCTTATATTTAAAAACTAAGAGTGGTATGTTTCAATTATACATGTATCTGAACAACAGAGTACCACATTAGAATTTACATTTTTTATAAATGGTGTCATAAAAATGACGAATTCTGAAAAAAGCGATAGGAAAAAAATTTCAGGGGTGAATCGGAACACTTAGTTCTGTTGTTCCAATTCAAACTTATTTGAAGGAAACTGTTTGAAAATCAAGATTCTAACCCCAATTCTTCTAATCAAGACAAGGACAAGGATTTATTACTGTTTATCCCTTCTCATGAGCAACTAGATCTTTTAGAATGATAAAAAGTTGCAGATTTCATAAGATTTTTTCTCCAGGAGACTTCTTTTTATTTAAAATACGAGGGGGAAAGTCATATAGACTTTATATAGCAAGAGGCAAGCACACAAACAGTGATGAATAAGCAAAAAAATCTTTCAGGACAATCCCCGAAACCCAGAGATTTTAAGAAACTAAAGAAAAGGTGGAGATCATCCCAGAAGATACTATGAAAAAACTTAAGCCAAGTCACAATTGCTAGTTGTAAGGACAAGTACATATTTGTGGACGACATGAGTGACTTCCATTCGTTTCGTGTTAAATCTCTGTATTTCAATTCAAAAGCGTTTCTTAAAATTACTTTTCATTTTTCATAAGTTCAAAATTATTTTCAATTTTGACAAATTATAAACGTTTACTGGTATTGAAATTATACTTTTATTTGACAGTAATTATCTGTTCTTGTTCTCCCCCATCAATATTACTCATATTTGTGAGACCTATTACAGGTTTCATGGAAAAAAATAAAAATCTTAACATGCGTTCCGATTGACCCCTATCAGCGGGGTGATTCGGAACACCCATAATTTCCTATATATTTTAATAATAATTGTTCAAAATGTTTTGTCTTTGCTTGGAATATCAAAAGTAAAGCAAGACCGAAGTTTTTACCCAAAAAAGCAAATTCAAAAAACATCTTTTAACTACTTTTTTTACAATCAAAGTTGAAAAGTGTTCCGATTCACCCCATTTTACGGTATCGATGAAGTTCAAAGAATAAAATTACTTTTTACTTTTTAGAGCACTTGCCGAGTGAAGTTCTGAAGTTGGTTCAATTTTCTTTTTCAAAAATATTTTCATTATTAGCTTCTCAAATGCCCAAATAGGAAGAATAACCGCCATTATTTCATTCCATGAACGTCAGTTTCGCTACACTAGAAAAAAAAAACTGCTGCACAACTGGAAAATCTCTAATAAACTAGACCCATCAAGGACTTTATACAACAAAAAACAAAAGCCCCGGTACTATACTGCAAAAAATAAACTGTTGTTTTTACAGTATAATAACAGCAACAGAGGTTCCAGTTTAAAACTGTAAAATGCACAGTAATAAACTGTAAAACTAGCAATTTTATAGTTTATTACTGTAAAGCAGCAAATTTTACAGTTTATTACCACAAAATTAGCTGTATTATACTGTAAAAACAACAGTACAATACTGGCAGCAGAGGTTCCAGTTTAAAACTGTAAAATGCACAGTAATAAACTGTAAAATTAGCAATTTTAGTTTATTACTGTAAAGTAGCAATTTTACAGTTATTACTATAAAATTAGCAATTTTACAGTTTATTACTTTAAAATTAGCTGTATTATACTGTAGAAACAACATATATTTTTTAGTGTAGGAAAAAACAGTTAGTAAAATGGATAAAGGTTAAGTTTTCCAGTTAGCGGTACACGGTTTATTATTTAGTATAACAGTCAATCTTACTTTTAAAATAGCTATATCATCACTGGAGAAGCTTAGGAAATCCCAGTTTCCTAGGTTTTCTTGCTATACTACAGTTTTTTTCAAGAGTGTAGTAACGATGTAGCTTTTTTTCTCACGTAACATAGCAACAGTACAGCTTCTTCTTAAGTAATATTAAGAAGAATGGCCCCAAAACCAGAGGGGACATGATTCAGTTATTTAAATTATTAAAATGAATGATGTTTTCAGGGTTAGATTTTTGCACGGAAAGCAGGACAAAAGGGGTAATTGTTTTAAGCTGTTTAAATCTCAGGCTAATCTGGAAATTCGAAAAAATTACTATTTTGGCAGGGTAGTGGGAACTTGGAACAGTTTACCGGAGGAGGCGGTAAGGAGCAATGGAGTAGATAGCTTTAAGAGGGCCATTGATCTTCATTGGGGTCTTTAATTCGAATAGGACCAGACCAGTTGGGCCCAGAGCCTGCTGCTGGTCGTCACATTTGTATTTGTATTAAAGAAGGAGCTGTATAATGTTACTAGAAAAATTTATAGAATCCCAGTTTAATAAAATTGCTTAGCAGTGCGGCTTTATTTTTTTACAGTGTATGTGGTGTGTGGTGGTATGTGGCCAATGACTCCAACACTGTAAAAAATACAGTGAACTCTCACTTATACACCGCCTCATTTATGCGCCTTTTTCACTTATACGACGATTTTCAATGGTCCCAGCACATTCAGTAGCAAAATAATAATAATATCATTCGTTTATGCTTCGCTCTAAAGATAAATATTTCACTTATGCGCCGAATTTTTCGTAAAATGTCAAAAATTTAATATATTTTCTTTAAAAAATAAGCATTTTTCTTCACTTTCCTTCTTTAAACTTTCGTCTTTATTGCTCACGGAAGGCATTTTTGCCGCATGAAGTAGAGTTCGAAGAGGGACAATTACCTATTATAGATTGTTTTAAAGGGAACTGTTTGTAATTAGGCATGCTACAATTTTTGTTTTCTCTTTATCATTGTAATTACGTTACAGTCATTGCCAAACCGTAGTAATATGTCCCTTATCTATGGAAACATTCTTTTACATTTTCTCGTTAGAACTTATGTTGTGTTTTAGTCCTTTAAATAGGCTTGTTCACTTATGCGTCTCTCTCACTTATGCGCCTTTTTCTGTTGGTCCCTTGGGCCGGCGCATAAGTGAGAGTTCACTGTATAGGTTCTTTTTACAATACACGAAGAAACACTTTTGCGAAAAAAGAGGAGCTTTTTGTTAACATAAATCTCATATCTCAAATAGGGATAGTTTGAGGACGTTTTTTTTACGATTACTCAAAAACTTTTTGACGTATGCTAATAAACCAGGTATCAAATTGATCAGAATGAATTGAATCTATTGTAACGAGTCCGTAGCACCTTCAACTTTCTTCAAATGAGCATTCCAATCTTGAGGAAGTAACTATAAATTTATTTACAAGTATGTACACTATTTACAATAAGAGCAGGAAACAATTGCTAAACATCCAGCAATTAGGCAGCAAACAGTACACTGTACTCTCAACAGTAACTCAGCACCACGTATCTAACGTGAACAGTAATTAAGAAATTACAAAAGCAAAAACAACATTCGCCCAAAGCGAATAAAAACGAGCACTCTCAGAAATCAACATCTGAAAAGAACTAACTGACTTGTGTTCAAGGCCAGCTATTTATACACGGAAAGAAATGTCCACAATATTCTAGAAAAACCCGGAATATTTTGTTTCATTCATAACTTGAACAATCCATTCACAAATTCTAGTGATAAAAAGAAAAACCACGCGAAAATGTCTTCACGCTTATCAAAGTTAGGGCAAGTGTAAAAACTACAAAGTGTTTCAAGGCCGGTATACAGATGATAAAAGTGATATCTTCAGATACATTTGCAACATGTCGCCAGATAAAACCAAAACTAATGAAAATAAAGCAAGGCAGGAAAAACCACAACTATTTACAAGATTTGTAACACTATTTTTTTCCAAATCGAATATTTTGAAGGTTAAGAACCCTTAGATCGCTTAACATGTACTTACACGCTGCAGCGTTCTGTACATACGCTGCGAAAAATGAACTGTTGTTCTTTCAGTATAATACTGGCAACCGAGGTTCCAGTTTAGAACTAAAATGCACGGTAATAAACTGTGAAACTAGCAATTTTACAGTTTCTATTCTGTAAAGTTAGAAATTTTAGTTTATTGCCGTAAAATTTAGCTGTATTATACTGTAAAAACAAAAGTATAATACTGGCAGCAGAGGTTCCAGTATAAAACTGTAAACTGCACGGTAATTTCCTGTAAAATTAGCAATTTCAATATTAATTACTGTAAAATTAGAAGTTTTACAGTTGAGTACTGCAAAGTTTTAGCAATTTTAGTTTATTAGTGTAAAATTAGTAATTTTTACAGTTTATTACTGTAAAATTCGCTATTTTATAATGTAAAAACAACAGTCTTTTTCTATAGTGAACCATATATTCACCGGCGTATTATAGTTCACCGGCAGAATAATAAGTAGAAGAGTGCGCTCGAACTGAAAGAAAAATTGCAGAAAAAATGGCAAAAATATTTTTTGCTAAAAAAAAAAAAAAAAAAAAAAAAAACCCGAAAATGGCCGAAAAAAATACTAAAAAAATGACCGAACGAAAAGAAACTTTTTACAAAAAAAAATAGCAAAAATATATTTTTTTACTAAAAAAATCACAAAAAAAAAAAAAAAAGAAAATCATTGCATTCCCCCTTTCCTCATAAAAAAAAGTCAGGAGTGAGAAGGTCTAACCCCCTGCCGTGCCCATGGTTCAAGAGCGGATACAAGGGATCGCCCCTCCCTCGAGGGAAATTGAACCAGCAAATGTTTCGAAAATAAAGTCCTAAAAACCCGAACGGTATAGTCCATCTAAGATGACGTTAGGGGAACTTATGGGGATTAGAGACTTTCCTCCTGTAATTTTACGAATTAAAGTTCCAAACATTGATATTTTTGGGGACCTTCGAAGATGCTAAGGCTGGGGATGTTATAAACATTCCCCCGGAAATATTAGAAAGTTGAAGCTCTAAAAATGCGAATTTTGGAATACCTTTCGTAGCGAAAAGTTGCAGAAAACGTTCGGGATATCCTGTCGCCCCTTCTTTTGCGAAACATCTATATTTTAGTTGTTTTAAATCAAAATAATGTGGCAGTCACCCCCTCCCCAAAGTATGTTTGAATCAGATAAGTAAGTAAAAGAATTAATAGCGCCCTCCTTGAAAAATTTCTGAGTCCATCCTGGCCATGGTTATGCGCTGAATTGTGCGTTAATACGTACGACGTACATATTGTATAACCACTTTATTTGATTAAATGTCCTACTATTTTCCAAAAAGATATTTTGTCCGTTATTTTCTGAAATCCAAATAGGTGGAAAATCCGAACTACCTACGATCCCAATTTGTTCGTATTTTCGATGTTCTAATTTGGAACAGTGAAATTCGTATATGCTTTACTCCAACTGATCTTTCTCTCTCTCTCTCTCTGTAATTGCAAACTGTCTTGTTTGATAATACAAAACAGTTTTTTTCTTTCTTTTTATTTACGTAAAATAATTTGATTAGACATTTTTTTTCTCTTTTTATTTCAGGAAAACTTGGGGAAAATTACATCACTGCTGCAAATGTGTTACATCAAATCTTTAGATTCTGCTCCTCTTGATTTTCTGTGACTCAACCACCGATTAATCTTGAAACAATTCAGCTTCAGCTCACTTCTCCCTTCACCAGAACAGTTTTTTAGTTGTCCGTCATGTCCACAAACGTCAAGAGTGCCGGTGCACCTCGTCAAGATCGTCCGAACATTACGGAAGTCCGTAGGACGGACTCGCAATTAACATTTGAGAATGGTAGGACCAGTTGGCATATACGCGACACTTTTCGTTTCATCGGACCTATTTCCTATTGCTCTCTTCTCGAAGTGTCGCGTTCGGAATCTGGCCACTTCCAAGTCCCCAACTCGAAAGCTGGAGACTCCCAAATTCCGAATTCGGCAGCTGGTCACTTCCCAGTTTCGAATTCGGAAACTGGCGTCTCCCATGTTTCGAATTTGGCAACTGGACGCTTCCGAGTTTCGAATTCGGAAGCTGTTTCGAATTCGGCAGCTGGTCACTTCCGAGTTTCGAATTCGGAAGCTGGAGTCTCCCATATTTCGAATTCGGTTCCTGGTCACTTCCGAGTTTCGAATTCGGAAGCTAGCGTCTCCCATGTTTCTAATTCAGCAGCTAGTCACTTCCAAGTCTCCTACTCGAAAGTTGGAGACTCCCAAGTTCTGAATTCGGTAGCTGGTCACTTCCGAATTTCGAATTCGGAAGCTAGCGTCTCCCATGTTCCAAATTCGACAGCTGGTCATTTCCTAGTTTCGAATTCGGAAGCTGGCGCCTCCCATGTTCCAAATTCGGCAGCTGGTCACTTCCCAGTTTCGAATTCGGCAGCTGGCGTCTCCCATGTTCCGAACTGGGAAGCTAGCGTCTTCCACATTCACCAGAACCGTGATTCGAGTCTCCAACTCTTCGTAAAAGAAATATTCGTCACACAATGGCGCCCTTTCCGTGCAATCTCTATCAGGCGACGTTTGAGACTTGAGGAACTGTTTGAGCAACAGAGGGCAATCGCTGCACAACATCACCGTTTTAGTTCACCTTTTGATTTTGGTCTAGATTCAGGCCCTCCGGATTCATATTTAAGCCACTTGAGAAAACTTTCAAGTGATAAGAAAACACCACCAGCGGCCAGTGGCGTAACCAGGTTTCGTGCTATGGATCCCGTACCACTGTACAGCGGTGTAATCAAGCGGGGGCTGAAAATCACTAATCGTAAATGATTGGCAACTATGCTTTTGATGTGATTGTTATCACAGCAGAAGCACCAAAAAGTTAAGTTATTCCGACATCATGAAGAAATATTTCCTTTCCTTGAATTTGTTTTTTTTTTCAATATTTTTTATATTATTTTTTTCTTATTTATATTCAATTTTTATTTATTTTATTTTTTATGTATTTTTATTACTTTTTTAATATATTTTTTTATTATTTATTCACTTATGTATTTATTCTTTCATTTTTTTTCATTACCTATGTAAAGAAGGTTTTACTTATTTGTATTTTTTTCCTTTATTAGCAAAAATTATTTTTCTTCTGTATGTATCAAAACTGAATGTTTACCCATGTGGCTGTCTTGTAAATTTTCACTTACGTCATCCCTTATTTGTTAAATTTAACTCTGTTGAATGTGTACAAAGGGATGGCTTATTTAGAAAGAAAAAAAAAGTTATTTCGACATTGTCCTGATTTTTAACATTTGATTTCAGTCAGCAATAAATACTGAATTTTGTCAGATATGTTTTTCTTTCAAGCGTGCTACATTTTCAGAATCCAACACAATCGAGCCTTGTTAATTCGAACACGATTGAAACGAACTACAGCTCTCCAGAAAACCACATGATAACGTAATAATAAAAGCAATTTAAAAATGCACCAATCGAAAGAACATTGTAAAAGATGCTTTCTGGACATATAAATTATTGGCCCTGGTGACAACTTAAGTGACATATCAAATCTTAAAGTCTGTTTAAGTGTTTTAACAAAAAGGCGCCAAATTAAGCGAGTTTCAGGGAATAATGGGAGATATCTTACATATGATTTGTAGATAGATATCCATTCACATGTAGACGTTGAAGCAGATTGATCAATTTCTCGCCAAGATTTTTTTTTTTTTAAATTTTGGTAGACTTCAAGTCCTTTTTCTCGATAACGGGTGGACAATGGCAAATAACTGTAAAATTAAAAAATATGTCTAAAGATGCTCTTTCGATAGCTATCTATTAAAACTTCTTTCATCATAACATTACTCTCGCGTGGTTCCCAGGTACATACCTGCCAACTCTT
Organism: Uloborus plumipes; assembly: GCA_038373865.1. NCBI lineage: Eukaryota > Metazoa > Arthropoda > Arachnida > Araneae > Uloboridae > Uloborus > Uloborus plumipes. Next base: position 11,260 of record JAXGGA010019215.1, read on the forward strand.
CCGTTTTTGCTCGAAGACATCCGTTTTTGCTCGAAGACATCCGTTTTCGGACCGATTTTACGGTTTTCCGACCGGAAGATAAAAAATTCCGTTTTCCCCACAGGTATTAATTTCTTCAAAGCAAAAATTATTAAAAAAAAAAAAAAAAAAAAAAAAAAAAAAAAAAAAAAAAACAGGTATGAAAATCTAGGTAAGTACGCGTCGTGGATTACGCAATACTTTCTTGTCAATTCATGCTGCACAGTTAGAACGGGGAAGTCTGAAAACGTAAGTTGCCTTATGTGCATGCGTCAGCGAATTATCGTTGTGTTGTGTCTTTCAATGTAATTGAAATACGCTGCTGGCCATCGTAAATGTAACACCTTGAAGGAAGCGTGCAAACTATATGAAATTTACAACATGCAGTAGCGGATGTCAGATACGCAAATGATTAGAATTTAAGCGCAGACGCACATCATGCGCGCCTGTGGCGCCACCTCGAAAGGTATTTAAGGCTTGGAGATTTTGGCGATTTTAAGTTCGCCAACTGTGTTTTTCTTGTGCTTTTCTCCAAAAAAAAATAATAATAATAATTATGCATCGTAGGAAACACCGATCATCTTTTGATCAAGTATCTGAGTTCGGCAGAGGAAGGATAGTGGCCTACCGAGATTATGGGTTTTCTTTTAGGAAAATCGGCACTCGTGTTGTACGAAATCAAACAACTCAAATGTATAGCGGATACGTGATCGTTGTATGCATTAGGGTAAGCCTGACTGACGTGGTGAATCACATCCACCTCGGGGCACCACCTCACGTGATATGACAGGCGCATTGTGCGCATGGTAGTGTTGGAATGCTCAGTTACATCACGAATCATAGCACAGCATATTACGTCTGTAACGCATCATCCAGTGCCTGTGCATACCATTTGACCCTGTTTACAACAGACTGGTTTATCTGCAAGACGTCCATTGCTTCGTCTACCCTTGTCGCAGAATCAGACGTCTCCACTGCCAATGGTGGGATGAAAGTAGGATGTGGATGGCAGAATGGAATGAAATCGTCTTTACCGACGAGTCACGCGTCAGTCTGCAACACCACGATGGTCGGATTCACTGTGGAGAGATGATGCTAAACAGCTGCGTAATGCACCGCCACACTGGTCCTGCACCGGGTATTATAATATGGGGTGGCACTGGATATCACTCGCGCACTCCTCATGTACTCATTGCCGGTACTCTAAACAGCCAGAGTTATATCTCCCATTGAGCTATAATACTGAGAGGAGAGCTTCCTCTCCGTTCTTAAGCATTGAAGCTCGCGGTCTGAATTTTCAGTGAGTTTGGCAAAACGTTTCTCATAACAAAACATCTTGTTCAGTGGAAAAAGACCGCTTCTTTTGACATCGATAACTGAGCAGATCAAGGACTAGAAAAATGCATAGCAAAATGCTTTACAGAATGAAACTTGTGTTTAAATGTAAAAAGAGTAATCCTTTTGCCATATTTGCTCGGGCAAAAAACGGACCGCCGAGTCTATATAGGGACCTTAGCCGAGTTCGCTCTCTTCTTAGTATTGGAGCTCAATGATATCTCCGAGGTGTTAGAGCCAGTTGTCATTCCTTATCTTTAGGGCTTACCCACAGCCATATTTCAACAGGATAATGTACGACCACACGTGGCACACATTGTCCAAAGGTTCTTCATCAATCGGAAGATTGAGTAGCTTTCCTGGCCAGCTCGCTCTCTGGATATTTCGCCGACAGAAAACATGTGGTTCGTGGTTGCTCAACGATGGACCTAGATTATATCCCCAGTTGCTACAGCAGATCAATTTTGGTAACATGTGGAAGCTGCTTGGTCTGCTGAACTCCAAGAACACATCCAAAGTCTCTTTGAATCAATTCCGAGGCGTGTGGCAGCGGTGATCTGCAACAATAGCGGCTACTCTGGCTACTGCTTTTAGCAGGAATGACACTTCACAGAAGTCTATAAATTTAATCATGATACTTGGTCAACATGTTATCTACATAGAGATGAAAATGGTCGGAAAAAAACCGGAAACTTTAGGAAAAAAAACCGGTTTTTTTCCCGAGGAGGTTTATTTCCACTCCGGAAAAATTGAATTTTTCAGATTTTCAGTAAAATGAAATTAAAAATGTCGGCATAAAATGATAAATTTATCATTCTTACGCTATTTTCTTCTTCACCTCCACCCCTCTCTCTTACCATAATAACCTCTTGCTTTGGTAATGCAAGTTGGGCGATATTACAATTTGCTTATAGATCAAGGAGAACTGTTAGAGCTGAGAAATTTTAATATATGAACATTGTTAAAAAATAAAACTTTAACTTAAAGTTCAAATTTTAATCCAAAAAATATTTGATCACACTTATTGAATGCATATGCATATTTATGTACTCATATTACCAGTTTAAAATTCGTTTCAACTTTTCAAAATCTCTACCAACACTTACCTTTGCTCTCAATGGTCAAATGCAGCCTCAGAGAAAATTTATTGCTTGAGTAGAACCATTATAGATATTTAAAGAGTTTTACCCTCCAAAAGTGCGTTTGTTTAGAAAACAAAAAATGATTATGGCAATTTTGTCGCAGGCAGATCTTAAATACAATTCCTGCTAGTTCTTATTACTTTGAATCTATTATACTATAATTACCTTTTAAAAACATTGAGCAAGAAACTAAAAAGTTTTGAAAATAGTACAGATTTTTTATTGTTATAAATTTACATAATCAGTAAATTAAACACAATTTAAAAGTATTTTTAAACATAGTGTTTTTGTTTAAAGTTAACTTTCAGTTAAATTTGAAATTTCATTTTCATCTTTTTTCATCAATAGGCACAGTATCATTTTTAGTTGATAATAAAAATAAATGTGTAAAAATATTGCTTTTAGTTGCTAAAGTTCTGCACAAAGTTGAATTTACTTTATAATTAAAGTAAATTTCAGGTCAACTTGGAATTAAACATCTTTTGTTGTAATTAATCCTGCTCCATTTCAGAATCTGAATAAATTGATTCCACGTTGCCAGGAGAGGAATATTCACTCTGAATCCTGGACTCTTCGTCAAATAGACTCAAATTGCAGCGGATGGCTACCAGTTTTTCCACATTATCTGTAGTCAACCGATTTCGGAGTTTATAGTTTTCTATTAGAAAGGTTTTTGAAAAAATGTCATTTAATTTTTATTTGGATTTAGATTGGGTGAGGAAAAACCAGAACTCAATAGTTTTCATTTTTAGATAGTGAGGTTATATTGCAAGGGAGAAAAATCATTCTAATTTTTCTTTTAAACACTATTATTGCTGTTTGAAAGTATCTATACTTATTATTTTAAGTTTTAAAGGCAGTCTAAAATAGAAAATTTAATTGTAAGGGTTAGACACACTTTATCCAATATTAGCAGTGAAATGACGATATGATTCATTTGTGGGGTTTGACCAAGAAAGCTTTGAGTCATAAAACAGAAAGGCTATTTTTTTCCTATTCAAACCTACCTAATTATGCGTATTTCTGTCATCAAGAAAAATAATATGTGTTGATTGCATATGTCTTTAATGATTAAAATTTTAAATAGTCCAAGAAAAACAAAACTATTAAAAAACGCTTTTTTAATTGTAAAAAAGTCAATTTTTCATTTTTTTCCAATTTTTCCGGAAAAAACAGGAAAAAAAACGGTTTTTTTTCCATCGCTTCAAAATTTCCGGAAATTTTACATCTCTATATCTACACAATAAATTTTGTTGTGATATCTCTCGTCTTTCTTGGTGTTGCAATTTGGGTGGTCAGCAGTGTATTTACAAGATGCAAAAGGATTGAAATCTAAATCCTTGATGCAATTTTCGACGAAGCTCATGCTTTGTTGAACGTACACGAAAAGAAAATTTCAAAGAATAAGCTACAGTAAAACGGGCGCCAGATATTGAGAGTGAAACTTTTTGATGATTTAGTGAGAAAACATTCTTAAATTTGAGCTTTCTTCGCAAGTTAAAAAAAAGAAAAACTAATTAAAACGGGAAACCGGAAAACTAGGGTAAAAAACGGGAGTCTCCCGTTAAAAACAGTAGGGTTAACAAGTATGTATTGAGCACTTTCTTAGCACAAGCCAATGCTCAAATTTTCACTCAATTTCGCCGTTTAAAGCTATTTTAATGGCTGTAAATCTTAAATCTAACAACAAATATTACTTAACAGCACAATTCTGAGCAAAATCTATATCTCTCTATCTTAAAAAATTTGTTTTATAATAAAAACTGTAGATGTATGATGTATAGACGGTTGCTGAACATGCGATTTTGTTAAGCGAAATTTTTTTGACAAAACTTTCAAGTGTTCCCATTCAAAATGTAATTGATATATTAAGCTATAACTTTCCAATTATTCTTTATATCTATGAGTAGAACAAGCTCATCGAGTTTCATAAAATTCTGAAGACCCATAGTGTACACAACTGGATCATTTGACATGGAAAATGACCCATCTATATTCCATGGCAGAAAAATTGGGGGAGAAAAAAAAAAACAAGTGTCAAGATGAATATTGAATGATTTAATATTTTGTCTCTCCTGCCAAACTAGGTTTAATGTAGATGACTGGTTTTCAATCTCATTGATTCTAAAACAGCATGAAAAATACACAACTCACAATTCTGAACATATTTTTAATTATTAGTTGAGGATTCCGGGCTGTTATGCCGTGGTCTGAATGACTTTAATTCATACGTTTCGATCGCAACTGCGGCGGTCATCTTCAGTGGGTGTCGTTGATTAATTTGGTGACTGATGCGAAATTTCGAACTGCTGCAAGATTTTAAATTGAAAACGCAGCGCCCTCTACCTTCCGGCTCGGGATTGACAGATGACTGGATGCCAAAGCTTGTTAACTTTTACTTGTTCCTCCTTCTTGTAAAAGTCATGACCGCCGCAGTTGCGATCGAAATGTATGAATTAAAGCCATTCAGACCACGGCACAACAGCCCGGAATCCCCAACTAATATTTACACCGGCCGTGAAAGCCTTCATTCTTACATATTTTTAATTGTTTAATTATCAATTTCATACAAGATCAAAGGAAAGGCTAAGCGTTTCTTATTATAACAAAACTTACAAACAAACAACTGTCAGTCAATAAATTTCATAGATTTCAATCAAGGCCGTATCCAGAAAAAAATTTCGGGAGGGGCCCAGTTTCGCACATTGCCCAAACACACATACATTTTTGTGCGTTCAATGAGTCTAATTTCCAGCTGACCTGCCCCCCCCCCCCACGATGTTTGATGTGTGTGTGTGTGTGTTTTTAATCCTTTATTCTTATTATTTTCTGGAATTGACTTTTATTGGAGATAGAGAGATATGCAATGAGAACTTTAAGTGGGGTAGAATATCCGTAATTTTAGGGGGTTCGGGGGTTTCTCCCCCGGGTAAATTTTTGAAAAAAAGTTTTAAAATTCTGCATTTTGAGGCCTTATATGGGGCAATTGGGACTTCAAAAACATGTTGGAAAAGTAGGCAAACAACAATCTCATAAATTTTCTGCATTCTTTTGAAAATTAAGATTAATCAAAGCATAAAAAAAATGATTAGTTTAACAAACGATTAACATTAAGCGACAGAGAGGAAGGACAAGGGGAGGAGAAAAGATTAACACATTATCACTTGCTTACATCGGTTTTCACTGTTACATAGTAGTTTTTGATCAGTTCTCCGACTCACCGACAGACACAGTACTTAGTAACATAAAATAACCAATAGTATAAAACACATAAAATTCTTTATAAGAAATAGTATAGAGATTAAAAAATAATAACCGAGAGAGTAACATTCTGGCCATTTAGTAAATTCATAGTTTAATTATTTGATAAGAAATAGGATTGAAGCACTTTTGAAGGAGTTTCAAAAAGGTATTTAATGATTTTCAAAGATTCTAGAACAGTTAAAATTCTTTAAAGCATTTCATTTGCACTTTTCAGTCTCTGACGTTTTAATAGTTGATTGGACAGTCTTACGAAATTGTAAAAACTTTGAAAGACACATCTTTTAAAGATTAAAAAGAGATATTAAAAAATACTTATATGTAACGACAATTTCTTTTTCAATCACTAGTACTGCAGAAAACGAAAAAGAATACAGGTAGAGTAATATTTTTTCTCGTGCTTAACATTAATAAAGGTATCAATTACAAAGTAACTTCTAAAATACTGAATTAGGTATTTAATGAATAGTCAGAAATGAAACATGTGAGTCACAAAAAATTATTTTTGAAAATATGCTACAAAAAATGGTGGAATATCATTTTTGCATTACGCAGAGTATTTTTTTTTTTGATCAAGGAGCTGGGTTTCGCGCAACTTGATGCCCACCTCCCCTCCATTTGTGTTAGAAACTTTAAAATTCAAGGTTTACAACTACATTTAACAAAGTTTTCAAGGCTTTTAAGCATTTGTAAATGGAATTTTTTTAAAGTAACTTTTGTCTAAGATTGGTGAGCGTCCAACAAAGTAGAGGGTCTGTGAACGTATCCGTTTTTGTGTGGTCTTGTTGATTGAAGACATGTTTAGCTATTAAAATCCCTCGAGGATTACAAATGCTTATAAATGGAGACCAACAAAGTACCCTCTTAATTGAATCAGGGCGCTGGGAAGCAATCTCAGCCTAGTCGGAAACTAGGGGCCCAGCGATTAGGGGGTAAGAATCTGAGTGGTGTAAGTTTTATAAGTTATATGGGGGAGGAGGGACCGCCGATCAAACTGACAAGTAGCTTGCCTTGAGCCTGAATTGATTTGGGAAAGAGAGCTGGAAGTGCTAATGAGAGTCTTGTTTTCAAGTTTGTTTTGCAGCTAATGAGAATTTGAATTGTCTTTTTTTTTTTTTTTGGTACTTAAAATTTTCACTCGTTCAATAGTTAAAAGGGAAAAAAAAATTTTTTTTGCCATTTGAAATTAAGAAAAAAAGAAAACTTTTTTTTCTGTTTTACATTATAAAACATTTCGGGTTTCGGGGGGGGCCCAGGCCCGTCGGGCCCCCCTCTGGATACGGCCTTGATTTCAATGTTAAGTTAAATGTTGTTAAGAAAACAATACGTGTTTTTCAAAACTTAACAAACATTGGACATGATATGAAACATTTCTTAATTTAATTGGAATAGTGAACAATACATTTAAAAACATAATAGGAGCTCAAACAACACGAGTGATCAAACATCAGACAGTATTTTTCAGCCCTGCTGATTAGACAGTTGATTTACTAATCATGCAAAATCCAAAATAATTTCCCGATAATTAGCCAGTTCAATCAAGTCCAAGAAACTTCTGAGGCACTTAAATATCCTTGTTACACAGGCTATTTTTGCGAGAATAATTTAGCACGTTAAATGTTAAACAATACCTAGCTCGGGGAGAAAATGCTAAAATTTTAAGCATGAAAGTTCTCTCCATTTACAAGTTAGTCACCCAAAATAAATTTTAATTTCAGCATCACACCATCCAGGGAAGAAACCTCCAATTTCAACCAGGCGACCAGCACGCATTTTAAATTTATCGGTCCATTTTAAATATTAATTTTTTTTTTAAAATTAGAGTAGGGGTGCACAACCTTTTTCAGCGAAGGGCCACACACGTAACAGGAGCTCTATTAAAGGGCCGCATGCAAACCCATTGTCTTAATTTTTTTTTTTTTTTCAATTTTTTTCATGTCGTAGTTATGACTGCAACAATTATTAGGTTTATTGAATCAGTGCGTAGTAAGCTATAAGGGTTTGCTGTCCACTTGTTAGTAATTGAAAATTGAAATTTTCAGGTCTACTCTTTTTCCCTATGAAGTTTTTAAATCTTTCTTCAAGCAAATTTTAGGGCTATTTTATTTGGTGCGTGTTATTTGAAATCTTGTCTGGAAAACCTTCATTTGCATTTTCTTTCCCCTCTGAGGGAAAAAAAAATTCAAAATTTGATTTCCATTTTTCAAAGCAAGAAATTAAATGCCCTCGCGCGCTGCACACCGCTACGCGGAGGGCTGTATTTGGCCCGCAGGTTGTGCATCCCTAGATTAGAGGATGAATTAAAAGTTTTTCGTACCAGGTTGTAAAATGGAAAATACCACATGAGAGCTTCAGATCATTTAAACACAGAACACCAAGTTATACTGATAGAAACGACTTTAAATAAATAACATATGCAGTACAGTTAAGGTTATACAAGCAGTGTTAGAAATAAGAATTTTAATCAAGGCGACATAATGACACCTGGAACAAGCTTTTAAGTGTCAAGATGAGAAAACTAGGTGGTATTTTTAATGAATCAATTACACTTATCCAAATATTAGAAGAAAAAAAATTTAATAGAAATACTACACACTGCTGATAGCATAATTTTAAAAGATATGTTAAATTACGGTATAACTTTGATATACCCCCCCCCCAAAAAAAAATTAAGCGCCAAATCTGTCACTCCTTTACGGACTTGTTAGGGTTGCTGTTTCTTATTTTGGTGTTGCTAATTGAGGTTTTTTCAGCTTATAGGTTTTTGCTGTTGCCAAATTTGGTATTTTCTTGTATTTTGTACTATTTCTTGAGTTTTTTTTTAAAGTTTTGTGGCAACAACAAAAACAGGTATTTTCCTCGGCGAGAAAAAAAAGTCGCAAAATATCCGATTTGTAGGGTTATATCAAAGTAGTTCCTAAATTACAAAGGAAAATGATTTTTAAAGAACAAATTTGATTGAATTTTAAAATTACTTTTCCAAATTAATCTGTTGGCTCAATCACAGGTCTTAATCAGGGTGACTCAGGAAAAAAAAGGCAAAATTTAGAGTTCAATTTTGGCACCTAGGGTTAAAAATCTAGGCATCAAACCAATGCTGCACGTGCGGATAGAGTCTTCAAAAAGATCTATGAAATATACAAAAGAAAATTGATTTTTAAAGACAAAATTGCCTATTAATTTTCAAACTTACTTTTACAAATCTGTCCTTGACACAGTCACAATGAGTTGGGGAATAAAAGGCTGAATGTGATCCAGAATTTTAAGTTTGAAATTTAGCGATTAGGATTGTAAGCCTAGGAGTCAAATCAAAATTTTTGGTCGCAAAATGCAACTAATGATTGCTTATTTCTAACACTGACTAACAGAAAAAAAAGATGCATATTTAACCATCACCGCCCCCGCAATACTAATGCATACTGCAATTGCGTCAAAATGTTCTCCAGTTGTTTGACACACAGCGCTTGCTACCTTG
>JAXGGA010019216.1:0-20489 GCA_038373865.1 Uloborus plumipes
GATTCCAGCCCACCCCTTTAATCGCCCTTGACCTCTTAAACTCACTCTGGATATTAATAACTGTTGGGTATCTCTCGGAGCTTACCTCCACCTCACTTCCACAAGTTGTTTAAATTGCCTTCGTAAAAAATTCTCCAAGTAAACTTTTTATCAAAATGACAAAGGCTTCGTGAAATTCAAGCATGAGCTTCATTCCCAGCTAGGAAAGAATCGCCGCAGTGAAAGGCAAAAAAAATTTTAGGAACCGAAATACAATTGAAAATAGGATAAGTATTTATAAGAGAGCAATGTGTGTCTTTGAGAATGAAAATTGGGGAAAAAAATGCATGATTCATCAATCAAGTGTTAAGAAAAAAACTGGAATTGAAATAATTAATACGAATCCTCATAACTACAACAGAAATTAACTTTATCCATATCTGAACTAGTGGTCCGACATAGACGTTGCTGTTTTAGGTACGATGTTTTTTTTTTTTTTTTTTTTTGGTCGATGTGTTATATTTCAGCAAAATATTCAATAATTATACTTATTAAACAAATTTACATTATGAATTAGTAGTTGCACTATTGATATCATTGGAAAGTTTTTTTTGATTGTTATAGGGTAAGTGCTCCAGTAGTCGGCCACAATGACATAAAACTCCTCATAAATAGAACATTTTTAATTCAAAATCAGATATGACGCATTCACACATTCATGTACCTATCCTCAATCATCAACCAGTGGCAGTTAAGTTTTGGGTACTTTTTTTGAATTAGTAATGAGTCATTTAATTTTGAATGGTGTGCCCGTCATCCAAGATTGCAATTCTGCTTATTTTTCAGCTAAGATGATTCTGTGGCCGACTACTGGAGCATTTACTAGTGTTGACAACAGCTTGGATTTTAACGTACTTTTTTTTTTTTTTTAATTTCTGAAACAAGTAGGTGATTCACTATCAGAAAGGTTCATTCTAAAGTTTTACCTTGTTTTTGTTGCTGTATTGATAGCTGAAAGTTCTAGGTTAGCCAAGATCAACAAAAGATCTCTTAAATGGCCGACTACTGGAGCACTTACCTTAGATTTTTTTTTTAACATTGCATTGTTCTTTTTTTTAATATATTATATATAATATTTATGTTTATATTTTCGCAAAAATGTTTCATAAATGATGCAGTTAAAAGTTACATCGCGTTTATCAATTATTACAATACTAGCTGATGTTCCCGGCGTCACACGGGTTTAAATGTAACATGCCAAATCCAAAAAAATAAATATATGACTTTCAACTAAGCCCAGTAGAATCATATTTCTCAAAGGTATTTTTTGTGACCATGCAGTAGATTAACTGGGTGTGAAGGAGAACGTGAAATCAAACTTAAATGCGTTATTTATTTTATCCGTGTGATTTTCCAAAAAATCACTTTCTATTTTCTAACTGTTGCCAAAATCAATTCTCTTTTTATTCAACCCGGTATCGATTATTGGCATAGATGAATATAAAAATCCTAAGAAAGCAATAAATTTCATACTTACTCCAGAGAAGCCTTGATTCAAAATTTTCATTATGATTACTATTAATATTGTAGTTGCGAGGCAACAAATTTTTGCAACAATGGGTTGAAAATTTAATCATTTAATGGGGAAATTACATGAAATTTACTGTTTTCCATCATAACTTTTTTAAACTAAGCTTTTTAGAAATAAATTATAGCCTATTCTGATTCCTGTTAATGTAACTATCTACGGTGAAAAAAATGGTTAAAATCGGTCCAGTAGTTTTGAAGATTACCCCGGACATACATACAAAAGTAGCCATTTATATATATATAGATCTATCTCATTTGAAAGAGTTTCTTCTAATTGCCATTGATGTTTTACCCTCAATGTTTTTAATCATCGTTGTTTTACTTTCGATGATATGTTTTAGTTGTCTGTGTTTTATTTTTCAGCAACAAGAATGTATAAAAGTATACGATAAAAAAATTGCATCGTTAATCAGTATCTATCTCACTAAAAAAAGGTTTCTATGATTGCCATTGATGTCTTACGGTTGATGTTTTTTCGTCAGACAAAAGAAAAGCACGTTATTCCACGTTGAACGATATAATGATGCACGATGTAACTGTACATTGAAATATATACGCAATTAAAAAAAAATATCGATGTTTTGAAACACTGGTGCTTGAAAACGTCGATGTTTTTCTTTACATGTATCAATACCGTCGATGTCATAAGTTCTGTCATCGATGTCGCACCTCTAATCTACACTGTAAAAAAATGAATGTTGTTTTTACAGTGTAACATAGCTAATTTTATAGTAATAAACTGTAAAAATTGCTAATTTTACAGTAATAAACTGTAAAATTTTTACTTTTACGGTACTAAAATATAAAATTACTAATTTTATAGTAATAAGCTGTAAAATTGTTAGTTTTAGTTTATTTCTGTGCATTTTACGGTTTTAAATTGGAACCTCGGCTGCCAGTATGAAACTGTAAAAACAACAGTTCATTTTTATAGTGTAGATGCGAAGATTCAAAAGTCTGTTTTAAATATTTATCTTTGGACGTTTTCTTTTCAATGTCAAAGGTCTACGCCTTGCTGAGATATCAAATATACACTACTGAATTACCTGGAATCTCCTTAAGTTTTTCTGACGAATATTTAATGCTTCCTATTGATTTTACATTAAGATATTACTCTCCGGGAAAAGGACAAACGTGCTTCCTCACAAAATGGATATAATGTTTCCAAAATTAGACGAATTGAAAAGAGTTTGTGAAGAATAACTAAGCCTTTGCGTAGCAGTTTTCGATGGAATTACTGCATTAAGAATAAAGGCGTTTATGTAATTTAGTGATAATGCATCCTGTGCAAATACGGCTTTATTTGAAGCTATGTGACATGATTCCTAAACATCTAAACAGATCTTTTAATTAGAAGCATAGAATAAATTTCAGTTTGCTCGCTGTCTTATGTATTCTTGTCTTCTTAGCGTAAGTTAATTTGAATAGTTATAAGCTAATTAGTCTTCGTTTCGTTTTTACTGGTACTGTTCATAAAATTCAAAATATATAATTAACTTTTGAAACTGGAAAAGATGCATGGGGATTATACGTGTCAATAATGGTACTTTAATTGAAGTTTTACGCTCAAGGAATTAACATTAGTTACTATAAGAAAGAAATTTTGAATTATTTCATGATTTGAGCTTTCTTTGTACAATCGCAATGTAAACAAGAGTTTATTCCGTAGCAGTGGTACGTTCATTTTATTAATTTTGCTACATTTGGGTGAATTCACACGTATTGCTTTTGCAGCAAAATGCTTCAACTGTTGTTATTGATATCTACCTAACAACGTGAATTTATTTATTCGAAATGACATCATCGCAGGGTCAGTAATTTATAGTCCTCTCGCTGAAATTAATTTTTATGATTAACAAGTTAAGTTCCACCCAGAACTAAACTGGCCTAATTTCCCGCTTACCAACTGCACAATATTAAACAAAACTACTGAATCAAAAAGTCAAACACGAGAATAAGGTGTCTTCGCCGAAATCTTTCAAACAAAAAAAAAGGTTTGCTCGAGGTGAACTATTTAATTAAATGTAAATTTTTACAAAACAATTTTGGATTGGTTCTTTGTTCTTTGATAAGCAATTTTGGAGTCTACAAATCTTCGTTTACAAATCCTATTTCTTCATCGTCACCATCATTTTCAGTTGTGTTAGCGATAGGGGTATCGTTGAAAGATTTCTTAAGGAAATATAAACGTTCCCAGAAATTTATTTATTCCCAAAAACTTCAGGTAAGTTCAAAACTTTTTTTCATGTAGTTTTCCGGTTTTATTTGAGAAACAAAGCAATTGAGATTAATTTTCCGTTCTCTATACGAGAGACAAATCAATGATTTGAAGACACGCTGAAAATTAGTTTAATGTTCTCTTAACTATTTTTCGCTCAAAACTTACTTGTGATTTAGTTCTTTTTGAAAAAAAAACATGAATTTCTTTCCCTGTTTTCTATAAAATCAAGCGGTATCAGGAAAATCTACTTATTGTAAGTACATTGCTATTAGACATGTGCCGCTATCTTTTCCACGGTAAATTCGATTTTTGAAAGATTTTGACCTAACGTCTTTTGAGGGTAAGCTCTTCACTTTTTCTTTGTAGACTCAATGATAATTTTCCCTATTGAAGAATCACGTTTTTACAGTTTTTTTTCTTTGAAACGCAATTTTTAGAGGGTTTTGGAAAGGAAACTCCCTTAATGCATCGACTCTACTATGAAAGCTGGCCCAGAATGTTGGAAGTTATCGTTTTTTAGCAGAAACACTAATTGAAATAGTGCCATTTGACACCATCAGGAACACCCCATGCCAACCGATTGCTTGGTGCTTTGGTTTTCAATGTGTAGATAAAATTAAGCAACTCTGTCTAAGAGGAACGTTATTTAAATGTAAAAAAACATAATACGTATGCAAAAAAATATTATTTGTTACAAAGTTTGCATCGTTAACAACAGAAAACACGAACATTTTGAGAACACCGGTATTTGTTACAATCTTTTCACAAAAACAAGATATACCAGCATGACAGTAGAAAGAATAATGAAAGCAAGAAAGTTATTATCATTTAGAAGATAATGCAATGAAATGTAGAATATTGAATTGCTATTAATTTTAAAGGACCCCCATGAAGTATTTTAATTATGAAATATTAAAATATTAGTCAACGCCTTGAAACAGGACAGATTCAATAGACAATAGAGGGAAAATTGAGCTGAATCTAATACGAGTTGAAATAGGATCAGTGGGGGACAAGGAAACAAAACTTCAATATTTCAACATTAAGCACTTCTCTTCCTCTTGCATGAATTGAGAGATAAAACTTTGTGCATTGTGTCTCTGAGACAAATGCGGATCCAGCAATTTTTCAAGGGAGGGGCTTTTTTAATATATTTTTTACTATGCATTCTGGTGTGCAAATTTCGATCCCAAAGATTTCGGGCTTCAATTTCGAAACATTTCCTGGGAAGCACCCCAAACCTTCTTCTCCAAGTTACATTATATTGTAATATTGCCCTAATTATATACCCTTGTATTCATCCCTGCTCTGAGAGCTACTGAATAGTAAATTTTGAATAAATGACGGCGTGTGCAAAGAGTGTTAGAGAATGAAATAATGTTCACAATAACCCCTGAGTGCTTGCATTTACTCCAGAAACTAAGTTGTAAATGAAAACAGTGATTTATTTCCAAATGTAGTTGATATAAGTAGATAACCATAACTTTCGCAATCCATTAAGAAGCTTAAGAGATTCTACACCAACAATACTCAATCAACGGCTCATAGATAACATGTTGCCTGCTAAATCCTTCAAATGAAAAGCATTTATCGCATGACTTTTCCTATTAAAGCTCACACTTTTTTGCATTGAAATATGGCTCCTTGTAACCCTGAAACACGTGTCTGCAGCACTTAGCACTTTTGGTGCGACAAAACTTTTCAAACTTTAAGTTACTTATTTTAATAAGTTTAAAAAGCTGCCTCATGCACTTATAGTATACTACTTTTTCTTTAGATATACGTTACTGTGAATAACCGGAATTGGAAAACGTCTCCACCGGAGATTCACCGAAAGTATTCGGACTTTCACTGATGTCTTTGATACGTAACTGTTAATAGTCACCGGCTAATACTGAAGTTTAACAGATTTCGGACTTTCACTACAACATATATGCACATATAGAGCTAATTATTTAGTTTTTTATGTACTTTCAAACTGCAAACTTTAGTACAAAAACTAGACAGCTTGCTTCGGTAAGAATCGTTCCTTAAACCCTAAACAGCACATGAGAGTTTTATTAGAAAATGTCATTTAAAGTCCTTATGAAGCACTTTATGAATTTTAAATTTTTCCTTTGCTTTGATGTTGAATATTGCCTTACGAAGACGCTCCAAGCAAATAACATTTCTCCCTTTTGTGAAACTTTGCTAAGTCTTATCTTTCTGCTATTATCCAATAAAATTTTCACTCCTCGAAGAATAATAAGTTGCCATGCTCAAATTTTTGTCAAAGAAAGAACTTCTCATCTAATTTAGAATATGCATTAAGTTGAGACACAAGATGCCGCGTTCAGAATCCAAATATGCTATTATTTATATTTTCCTTACAAATAGTAAAATATCACGTAGGGGAAGACCGCCTATATTGGACCCCCTAAGAACAGGAGGCCTGTGTCGCTCAATGTGAAGCAAAACAGAAATGCAAAATAGGGCATCGTAAGCTAAATTTAATTAGGAACCGCCCTAGGAGCTTATATTTTCGGAAAATATGAAAATTATTTTTTAAAAAATTCTTTTATAAAAAGTTGCAAAAGTCCAATTTAGGAATATATGCGCCTAAATTGAACCATGCGCTTCCTAAATTGGACCGTACCAAGAAATCATAGAATAATTTATATTTGAACTATACAGCTTTTTTCCAGGATTTGCAGTAGAATTTCTTTTGCTTCGGCCTCACTTAGGCACTGTTGATAAACTCGTCGGTGGCATTTCATACACGTAATCATGTTTTGCACTTCATCTCTATGACAAACATTACAATAACAATTGTTTTGTGCAGTTTCTTGCTTCTAGTAGTGTGAATTTTTCTGCTCTATGCCTATTTTATACGGCGTTAGAATGATTGCTGAGATAGCCTTCCTTTTTGTTCCTTCTATTTTTTTAGGAAAAGGGGATATGTGAGCCGGCTTTACAAAATCATAGTTAGAGTTGGCAATCATGTTTTGATGAGAACTATCCGCCGATTCTGTAGAGCTTGTACTAATTTAAGCCGTAGCTAGTTCTTGTACATGGTGTACAACTTACAAAGAACATGTAACCTGTTCACTTTGAGTAGTTTTATCTGGACTACTTGATTCTAATTCTGTTGCATCCAAGTCAGTGTCATTAAACACATGTCAATTAACAATCCAAACTCCTGTTCTTTGGAATCAACTCACAACATTTGCCATGGCCTTGATTGCGGTTTGCCCATAAGAGTTACCAAACAGTTCTCCAATGCGATATTAGATAATGGATCTCATTAGATGTTCTCGCATTCATGTATCACATGCTCCATTAAAATATGTAGACAACGAATAAAGCCCACATCTACGTGCATGATGTGCTTAAAGAGAAAACATTATCGTTAGCCAAGTTTATTGCATCAATGTTCTTTATGTAAGTGCTGTGCCTATCTATTAATAGAAGGACATTCTTTTTACATTGCTTGGTTTAACATTTTTGATGAAATGTTGTATCAATTGAGTGAATTATCGTTTGTGATTAAACCTTTTTTTTTTTTTTTTTTTTTGAACAAGTAAATTGCTCACCAGGGAAGCTTGCAGCAAATAACCAGTGTGTTTCTACCACGTTCACCATTCATTACTGTTCCAACCTGATGGTTACCTCTATACGTTAATATATTTTGGGGCTTTTGGACAGTGAAAAGGCCGGCTTCTTCTACATTGAACATTTTAGTAGCATATAAGTTCTTTTTCCTTTTAAAATCATTTCGAAAATATCGAAGAATTTCATATTTTTCTCTCGGTAAACCAGCGTAAATTTTCTTTAAGTTAATAACTATGTTTAACAACCTGAAACTGCAGCTTATTGAATGGAGGAAAAAAAAACATACATTTTAAGAAGTTGCAGCTTCTGCTTGATAAAAAAGTTTAAATGAATAACGAGAATAGGTGTTAAAGTATGCTTAAAATAATTTTAACTACGCTATTAAATAGAAGGAGCTGCTTATTTGTGTTACAATTAATAAAAAGTCTTGTTTAAAATCATATTCTTAAATTGGACCACCGGTCCAATATAGGAAAATTTTTTCGGTCCAATAAAGGAAAACACGCCATTTTTTATTCTTCAGCTCATTGCTCTGTCAAAAACTATCACAATCGCTCATGTAAATATATCGATGTAATCCTTATTAAACACTGATTATAATACTGTAGCAGCATTTTAGCGCAATTTACAAGCTTTTGAGTTATCCTTCTAGAAACAAGTCCGCAAAATAAGATTTCGCACGTTTTCATCACAAACCAAGCCGTAACTCACGCTAAACAGTTCGATGACTGGTGAAACTTCATACACATTGTTTTTATTCCTAAAACTTTATATTTCTACTGTTGAAGTGTAGCACAGATCTCTGTACTAGATTTTAAGCCCGAGGTCCAATTTAAGCAGTGGTCCAATATAAGCGGTCTTCCCCTACAAAGCATCCGGGCATTTCATAATGAAATTTAAGATTGTCGACAAAATCACTTTATCTGTTCTGTTTCTGGAATTAATTTTCACAGTATTTTCCTGGGGCAGATTTTGATAGATAAATACATAAACTCTGTTTTCAGAGTATACTTCACAGTATTTTTATGTATCGATTTTTTCTCATTTTAAAAAGCATTTAGTGCTATAAAAATCAAACTTGTTGCTGCCATAGTAATTTTACATATTTAATCTATGTCATGACTTATAATTTAACGCCAGATTGTTTCGTTGATTTCTGTCATACATACATTCAAACATGTTGAAAAAATCCATATACCTAAGTACGATTCTCATTGTTAAGCTGAAAATGTAAAAGGCGTCTTGTAAAGATCTCGTTCAATATTAAAATCTACATTGTATACTACATTGACTAAAAAGTAGATGAGAGGAGGAGAATATGGAATACCATTTACATTTTTCAAAATAACTTTTTGTTTTTTTAATAAAAAATTTCAAAATCATCATGAGTACATACTAAGACTAATTGTAATGAAATGTTTTTGTAAAAAAAATACTATTTATTTCTAAATACAAAAAAAAATGTTTTTAAAAAATTACATTCGGTAATTAATATGAAATACTCGGGTAATATGGAATAGGTGGTGTTAACCACTGAAATACTAATTAACTTTATAAAACACTGTTATCAAACCACAAGTAAAAAAGTTAAATAATGAATAAAACAATAATGATACTTTTATACTTAAGTATGTAGCTATAGTTATTGACATTAAGTGTGAATCATTTCTGTTTCGAGTCTATTTACAGAAGTCACAGATGTAATCGTCTTGCTCTGCTCCCACGTAGTCAAGTTGAGCCCACAACAACTTACAACAACTTACGCACTGAATCCAGACTTCACTTCGTTGATCTTGAGAGAATTCGCCGTCGCAAAAGATACGAGGGCTGTCTGAAAAGTTTCTGACCTCGATATGAAAAGCTTATGAAACAAAGAGAGATGTTCTTATTAAGGAGTCTTTTGGAAACTTGGAACCGTAATTTTGGCTATTTTTAGTTCAAATTGTGTGCATGACAGCCACACTAGTGAGTTGCTCCAACAGTTTTTTTGAGAAATGGAAAAAATCGAATATCAAGCTCTGATTCGATACTTGTTTTAAAAAAGGAAATGCGTCTGCACAAATTGAAAAGAAGTTGCACTCTGTGTATGGGGACTCTGTACCATCGTCTACAACCATAACATTTTGGGTAGCGGAATTTAAACGTGGCCGTACCAGGTTGAGTGTTCATGAACGCTCAGGTTGACCCAAAACTGCTACCACTGATGAATACATTGCTAAAGCTCATCAAATCATGCTGAATGACGCAGATTGAAGGTAAGATATATTGAAGAAACTATGAATATCCCAAAGGAGTGCGCATGCCACATTTTAAATGAGAAATTAAGCACGCGGAAGCTGGCTGCACTTTGACTGCCGCGTTTGCTCAATTTGACCAGAAACGTATCCGAATGAACATTTGCAGCGCACTTCTGGCACAAAGAACCAGAGTTTTTCTGACGACTTATCACTGTGGATGTTTTTGGATTCCTCAGTACACTCTAGAAACAAAAACGCAGTCAAAACGATGGACTGCAAAGTGAGAACAGCTCCACAAAAGGCCAAAACAATTCCTTCTGCAGGAAAAGTGGTGCCGACCGTTTTCTGGATAGCCATGGAGTGATATTCATTGACTACCTTAAAATGGGAAAAGCCATAACAGGAGCATACTATTCTACTCTCCTTGACAAATTGAAGGAGGAAATAGAAGAAAAACGGCCGCATTTGAAAAAGAAAAAAGTTCTTTTTCATCAAGAAAATGCTCCTGCTCACACCTCAGTGGTTTCAATGGCCAAAATTCACGAGTTAAGGCTCGAAATCGTTGAACATCCACCCTACTCACCAGACCTGGCCCCAAGCGACAAATTTCTTGGTCCCTAAGCTGAAAGAAGCACTTGGAGGACAAAGGTTTTCTTCAAATGAGGAGGTCATAAATTTTGTCAACAATTTTTTTGAGGACACATTTTCATCATTACTTTTGGATGGGTTAAAAAGGTGGGAGCATTACTGGATGACGTGTGTGGACTTACAAGGAGACTATGTCAAAAAGTAACAGCCAGTTTGGACGATAAAAATATTTTGTCTATGTTAGATCGGAAACTTTTCAGACAGCCCTCGTACATTCAGTGTCTTTGCTTTCTTGTTGTTTTGAAATACTTAGTATTCCATAACACCTGACACGTCAATCTTGGGAAATGAATATTTGAAATGATGGACCAAATATTGTAAGCTAAAACACTACAGTATAAAAAACTACAATTATTTTAGTGTACATTACGGTTAACATCAATACTTTAAGTCATATGTATACTAACAGAATAAAAATTTGAAAACTTACCTCCAAAATCTCTTGAGAATCAAAAACTAAACTTTTTTTGCAGCACTCTAATGACAACAGTAAGCGGCAAACTCTTACTGCAATGCATCATAGAAGTCTTCCTTGAGTAGTTCATGTTATTTCCATGATATTGCAGCACCGATCGGAGTAAAAACCTCGGTATTCCATATTTCCCGACTATTCCATAATACCCTCCTCTCCTTTATGCTTTGGATAAAAGATAAATATGCAATATTTTGGTACACAGACCAACTATAATTTTGTACCGAACCACAATTTTTCATACACATAATTTCATATCACACCATCAATTTTATTTACCGCACGTTAGTATGTATATTTATTAAAAATATTAAATTAAAGTATATAGATACTATTTATATACATCTCTATAACTTTTCCGTGACATTTTGAACTATCGGTGTACAAAATTGATAATAGTACGATGTGCAATTCGCTCACCATGTTAGGATTCTCCCACGCAATAAATCATGTTTCTAATTAAACATTTTGACTTCCTACATTTTTTTGTAACATTATGCTTTCTTACTTAAGAATTTAGCTAAGCTAGTTATAGAAAACTATTTTGCAATAGGAGTAGATAAAGTACTAACCTGAGTTCTCAAACTGATTCTTTAAACCCATTGCTTTAGCAAGTTTCCCTCTACGTCAATTGCTCTTCTTGAATTTATCAAAACGTTTAACTTTTCTGTAACTAAAAAATAATGTTTTGTACATAACAACTGCCAAAACGCGTAAGAATTCTTTATTCATAATTAAACAACATATGTAAAATTCATATAAGAAATTAATGATCAAATCCCATTTTGTACACTGCAAATTTCCTCTGCAAGCTTTTTACCTGTACCATTTTGTCTTATAAAGACGGAACCACAAGTTCCAGGACAGGTACATATACAACGGAATGAATAATGAATAACAAATACACGCGTAATAGTCCTCAAAAGTATCCTCTTTGCCACTCACACTTTTTTGCACGGCGGTACAAATTCTGGAATCACGCTCCGTAGCCCACTAAAGATATGGTTCGAAGATGAGTTGTTACGTTTCTCTTTTTATGTTCGCTATGTCCTGAAATCGATAACTTTTTAGACTTCCTACACATATACATTGTACACGCGACTACACATTTCCAATCATTAGCCATGCGTACAGTCCTGGAATTTATTAGACGTACACTAAAACTTTAGACTCTGAAAGAACATCGATTTTAGGACGTAGAGGCTATAAAGAAAAACGTAACTGCTCAACTTGGAAACACATTTTTAGAGGACCACACAAATTGTACCGAAGTGAACAAAAGTGTGTGAATGTCAGAAGTGATTATTTTGAGGACTAGTACACGTGTATTTGTTTTATAATACTCATTTCGTTGTATTAGCCCCCGTCCTAGAGTTAAATAGAAACACCTAGCACTTATCAAAAACTAATCTAATAAGCGTAATCTCGCATCCAATCTCGTAAAGTTTATTTACAGATTAAATCGAATCAATTTAAAATTTTACTATATTGGAACAAAACTACATTGACAGCATCGTAATGCTGTGATAAGGACCTGCGTAGCCAGCAATGCTGCCAAGTTAGCTTTGCCCCAGTTATAGTTAAAATGCATATCCATAGTTTAAAACTTTTTAAGCTTAACTTGTGTGTGTCGCATCCAAAAACAGCTTGGTCTTGATACATTTTTACTAAAAGACAAAACCTATTTTTGGTTGTAGTTTTCGAAACATTGTAGTTTTCAAATCCCGTTGGAAATTTGAACTAAATTTTGTTCAACGTTTCCTTAAATTTCACCATTTTCGTGAAGTCCTTGCATTTCATGAAGCACAGACATTTTGAAAATGTAGTTCTAAATACATTTTTCATTTCATTTTCTTTCAGTCATTTGTCATCAAGGTAGATTACATGAGTTTACATGTGCTACTTCCAAGTCTAACAGACATCAAGTATTTGACAACTGTCCAAAAAACAAAAATATATAAGGGGCAAACAGGGTAAAAAAGATCCCGCGAACTTCGTATAATGCATATTTTATCTTCATGCCAGCTTATCTTGGCAACTTTTGTTTACGTTCCTTTCTTTAGACAAAAGATTTTTGCGAGATTTGAACTAGATGAGAAGTAACTTTGACTTCAAAGAGGTTTTTTTCCATTCTTGGAGGATTTTTCACACACAAGATCCTCTTTTGATAGTGAAAGAAGTATATTTTAAAATTCAGATTGCACAGCGTAAGCTTTCTTTTTTCATTTCTAGAGAAAAAGTTTTGAAAAGCTAAAACCAACATTTCTCTCAGTTTAATGCGTTCTAGTTTTCCAGGAAATAGTTTATACATTGGGAAAAAAATTGTGTTTCCGCATTTTAAAAGAGTAATTTTGCAATTTCGTTAAATTAAAGTTTCCAAAGAAAATGAGAACTTGAAACGTCATATTTCGGTACAATTTATTTAATTATATATTTTCAACCATGATCTTTAGTAAGTGTTAAAATATCTTTTCGGTAATGAAAATAGTTTTTTATTGAAAAACACTATGAATAGCATTTATAGAGTAATAATTCAGTTATGACTTTTTCCCTTCATTGAAGAAATCAAAGAAAAAAATAAACAAAAGCTAAAAAAAGTTGCTTCGGAAGGCCGAATTAAACGAAAAAATAGCCATTTCGTCCCGCACGGGACAACTCATATAATATTTCATTTGTAGCAACTTCATTAAAATACAGTAGTAAAAATATAAAACATTTATTAAAACTATAAAACACCTAGAATGTAGTAAGCTTTAAAATCAATAGTTAAAAACATAGTAAAGGAGCCAGGGCCGCAAACCGTGGATCGGCGATTGCCCGAGATGCAACTCAAGACAAGTGAACGTGAAAAATCCTTTCTTATATAATCCAAATTTGAGGTTGCACCTTTTGTCCTCTCGCCAACTGGCGGTAACAGTTTTCCCCATTTGGCTGCCTCTCGCAGCGCTAGATGAGCCGCTGCACATTGAAAACTAATAATTTTAAAAACTAATTTACAAAACCTTGACCCGTAAGAAACTATAAAAGTTAGACCTGACCACGGCTGCTATGGGATTGTCAGACAATCTGTTAAGAGGAATCCATTTGAATGAAGGGGAAATGTAAAAATTGAATGCTTGTGTTTCCTTCATTTCAATGTTACACTATTCATATTTTATAGACTAATACACACCTATAAAAACTGACATCCCTGTAAACTGAAAACTAATAGATGTGTTAATTTCCGCCAGTGAAAGGGAGGTTCACATTTCCATCTCATCGGTTGTCAGGTAGTATGTATGATTTCTTAAGAAAAACTTTTTTAAATTATTATTTTCAAATGAAATACATAAGCTGTCACTTGCGGGACAAAATGTCCGTTCTGGACAAAATAGCTCTTGAGAATAGCTTATTAACGAAATTATGTTTAAACATATTTTTTACTTATATTGATAACGGAAACAATCTTTTGGTACATTCTGTATCGTATTAATTTAAATGTATTTGTAAGACTTTTCAGAAAATATTTGCTGTTTAATACTAGTGGTCCATATTTGACAAATATTGGTCTGTTCGAGCAGAGAGGTTATCAGCACAACTTTCATAAAAGTAAAGCATCAAAACTTGAATCATCTTCACATCGAAATAGTGCATACAAGTGCATCACTCCAAAATAAGAGTTAATGAATTTTTATTGCTTGAACCGCTAATATATATCATTTAACCATAGAAACTGATTATTCTTCGAAAGGCAAATATATATATAAAAACGGATGTATCTTTATTTGTATGTATGTTTGTATGTTTGTTCCTTATACAAAACCACAGTTTTTGCCGGATTTTCATCAAATTTGGCACAGAGGTTCCTTGATGCACTAGAATTCACATAGGTGGGGTTTTGAAATTAAAAAAAATCCAAAAAGGTCAAAATTTAAATGTTTTGTCTAAAAATGGCCATTTTCTTTTTATTTTGAATACATGGAGTAATAGATGTAAGCCTTTAAGCATACAAATTGATAAAATTTAACTCATTTAAATATGAGTAAGGAAGGGTAATAAGTTAGTCTCGAATTAATAGTTCTTCGATTTTTACAAGAGTGATACAGAATTCCAAAACTATTTTCCTTTTGAAGACTAAAAAACTCAAAAAAGGAGCATTAATGACCAAATATTTCATTCTGAAAGAGTAGACATCATAGTATTTTTCGAGATACAACTGTGTGGAATTATTTATTGAAACTTGTGAAATTCTTTGTGAAAAATGAACTGTGGTTCGCAGGTGGAAAGAAATATCTTAGTAGTTGGTAAGAGACAATGTCAGGAGCAACTAACCTTATCGGAATACCAATTTTATGTATCTTTGGCATTCCTATTGCTATGCAATCTTGCTGAATTAATAATAGGAGGTACAAACAAAACGTAAAAACGATTCAATGTATGTTCAGATACTGACAGATGCAAAACAGCTTCACAAATTTATTTCACATAAACGATTATACGCAACATTTTACTTTTCAAGAGAGGCTTAAAGCGATTGTTTCAAATTGGGGCCTATAGCTCAAATTCACGCTGCTCGAACGAAAATTCAGTGATCATATCACACCCTTGCTACAAAAGTGCCACAAATCAAAGAAGCTACGTTTACCAGGAATTGCAAAAAACTGTTCCCGGGCTGACTAGGCACATTTTAGTATTTTTGAATTTGTCAATATGAAGACCGATACATCTCAAACTATGATCGTTAGTTACGCACGTTACTCTACGACGGCTGGACGCCAACTCAAGATGTGGCATTTCAGTGGAAGGGGTCCTATGCATCTTGATAACAACAAAACACCATAACTGCTCTTTGACGGCTGATTTTTCAATGCAACTTTTGGCTCTTTTGAAGATTGGTAGAGACGTGTAAACTACGTCTAATGAAGGTCATAACTCAAAAATTACAATTTTTGAGTTGTGGCACTTTTGTAACAAGGGTGTGATATATAAAGCCCAGACTTACGTCTCCTAAGGCGTATTCAGTGCTTCAATTATCTAAATCTTGGCAGAATGATTCGTTGAAGCAACGGTCGGTGTGTCGACATTGCAAAACATGTAATACAGCTGCTAGCCGCAAATTGCAGCAATTGATTTGAACCTTTCTTAAAAACAAGAATGTTGTACAAAATCGTCTTTTGTAATCAATTCGTGAGGTGTTTTACATCCGTCAGTCTCTGCCTTTGTGTGTATGTAGCGCGTCAGCGTTGCGTTTGCGATCATATATTTCTTTATATTCTTGCTGTTTAGACGTTTACTATCACCCATTAAGGTTTTTCCCAAGAGCTTGGATTCCTTTAGACACTGTTAAAATTTTCTTCAAATCATTTAGAATCAAGTCGTTCTAAAGTTGTTTAAAAAAATGTTTGCTCGTGTGATTTAAAAATATCAAGATTCAAGATACTTAATAATTATGCATTTAAAACAACTTTTATGAAACCTCAATAAGCTCTTCTTCAGAGTAAATACTTATCTTTTTACTTTCTTGTTTGAGCAATAAAGATTTTTAACGACTTAAAACCATATACGTCTAATCAATGCAATAATTTTTGCAACTGATAAATAAATAAAATAACCTTTCTTGAGAAAACAACTAACTGCTTTCTAATCAAAGTTATTAAATTCGAAAAACAAGTTGTTCTTTCATCACAAACTGCTTTTAAATTTCAATTATCTTTTTGGTTTTATTTTATTCTTTTGGTTTCAAGACTTTATGTTTTGAAAAAGCTTTAAATTAAAAGTTCTTTTTAAAGGCCTTCGATTAATATTCGTCTTCGCATTTTTCAAGCCTAAAATAAAGTTTGTTTCAATCTTCCTCCATTTACTTTTTGCCCTTCAAAAAATTTTAACGCGAAAAAGAACTCAATTATATTACATAACTTAAAACAATTTATCATAATTTACGCGGAAAATAGAAATTGCAAACAGTTTTGGAATTTCAGAAAGTAATTTTATTTCTGAAACTTACTTTTTCAGTTTATCACTCCGAAATTGGAATCAGAGAATGTTTAAGAAAAGAAAGATTTAATCCAAAAGTACATTAAACTCAATTGAATTAAAGATTTATTTTTTGTAATTTTCTTGGAAACTATTTTGGAACAGCGTAAAGAGAAAAGAGAATTGAAGACATTTTCTATTTTTGTCGACAAACAGAAAAGAAAATAAATAACTGTATGAGGAATAATTACATGTTGTAATGCCCAAACCGTCAAAGCATATAATTGTGTCTCCATGCAGACAAATCTGGCACTTGTGTTGTAAAAAACCGTCTTTCATTTACGTACCATAAAATATTTGAATACATATGCATTTTTCTGCTTATGTTCTGCTTTGAGGATCTAAAAACAAATTAACTAGTGTAAACTACTCCACTTTAAATGAAACAATTTTAAAATTACATTAAATCAAATTTTAGGGTTTATTTGTGAAATGAACCTGTAACGCTGTAAGGAACCTGAACTACGATTTTTTTTTTTTTTGCATACTTTCCGTTAAAGTAAAAGAAAGACGAAAAAAGCATTAAAAGTGTCTTAATACATTTTAAAACCATCACCAAGTCCACAAATAGTCAAAGAAGAATTTAAAAAAATCTAAATATCGAAAATTAAAAATTGGAAAGTAGGGTTTTGAGATGAGGAATTTCTGTGTGTGTCTGTCGGTTGAATAACGTCAGAACGTATACACCATGCCAAAACCCTCGGTTCCTGGTGCCCTTTATTCAAAGTACATCTTACAAAGGTTGAAAATACTAAATTCACTGATATGATGCAGACTGCATTGTATATAATATCCCAACTTAAATTAAACACGAATGATTAACAGTTACAGAATGATTAACAATTACATCTCCTAATGCCATTACAAGTATTAAATGCTTTCGCTTATAAATGAGTTTTAAAGAATCAATATCAAAACGTAGAATATAATTTATCAAATTAATGTATGACTGTCAAGAGATAACACTTGAACGCACCTGAATGTAGAAGCGACCGTTTTCATGAAGGGCGATACTTAGAGAAAATTTGAAGGAAGGAATTTTCAAGTGTGATATTGGCTCTAGAGCTTAAATACGTCACCTTGCAGAACTTTAATACGTTACTCAATTTAAGAAATTAGCCAAAGAATTAAAACGTTTCAATTGTGTGCTGAAAAAGGCAGATGTCTTCTCACCATAACTGACTGAAAGATGACTTAAGGGGCTGTAAATAAATGATGTCACACTTTTTTTCAACATCTTTAAACCGACTCCCATCCGCCTTTGCACACAATGTAACACTTCAACTTATTTCCTCTAACCTCCCTTTGTCACATGTTACATTGTTTTTCATAAACGTATTCTTGTTTTAACAATGTTACCCGTTCCCTCTCCCTTATCACAAAACGTCATAGTTGAAAAAAAAATTATATTTGAATTTAAACTTTTATTCCTACAAGCAAGAAGCTGATCATAAAGTAAATGAAACATAATCGTGGAAGCTTAATTATTGGGTAGGAGCTAAACATCATACGTTGCTGGCCGCTGCACCATGATAAAAAGTAAAGATGATTCCATAACAACCAAGCCTTTTCGTCGTGACTTTTGCTCTAATATCATCAGTCATTCAGCTGCTCATTGTATTTCATCAGCTTCCCATAAATTCAGCTTTCCCCCTTCAAAGCTTGACCTCATTTGTTTTTCCCCTAAGACAATAAAACCTGATGGCCTGTGCTACTAATGTCAGATTTCCAAAGTTAATAACAACTAAACAAATAAAGTAATCGAGTACACATCGAGTTACTTTCATTCCAACAAACAAGAAGTAGAAGAAACGTAAATCGGGTACGCTAAACTATTGAGAAGAAGCTAAACATCATACATTGCTGATCGCTGCGCCATGATAAAAGTAAACATGATTCCATAACAACCGAGGCTTTTCGTCGTGACCTTTGCTCCAACATCATCCATCATTCAGCTGCTTATTATTTTTCATCAGCTTCCTTCAAATTCAGCTTTCCCCGTTCAAAGCGTGAGTTCATTTATTTTGCCCCGAAAGCAATAAAACCTGATATCCTCTGCCACAAATGCTAGATTTCTAAAGTTAATAACAACTAAACAAATAAAGTAATTGGGTACAGATTTTAGAACAAACCCTAATCAACAATTAAAAACCATTAATAGAACCATAAAAAAGCTAATATACATTTGTATACTTTTACGACATTCAAACAGTTTAACTTGAACAACAAAAATCAGCCTCGTCATAACTGAGTAAAAATACCTAATTGAGTTTAAACTTTCATTCCAACAAACAAGAAGTAGAGGAAACGTAATCGGGGACGCTAAACTATTGAGAAGAAGCTAAACATCATACATTGCTGATCGCTGTGCCATGATAAAAGTAAACATGATTCCATAACAGCCGAGCCTTTTCGTCGTGACCTTTGCTCTAATATCATCAATCATTCAGCTGCTCATTGTTTTTCATCAGCTTCCCTTAAATTCTGAAAGGGAAGAAAACGTGATGGGAATTGGCTGGCAAGAGGATAGCAGGAGAAAAAGTTTCAGCTTTTGTGTAATGTTTCTGGATCGGGAAAATTTTCTGTAGGGAATCAATCATTTATGTACTTAAATAAATATCCATAGAGCTTGAAATTTAATGTGTGATGAATGATGTACTTGATAATATTAAACAACTGGAAAATGGTTTTACATGAGGGTTTTTAATTCAATAATTTTGCGAATAAGAAACATTTGCATCAAACATAGCAGTAGTGTTTTGATAAATGAGCACTGTGATTTATTCTGAGGGGGAGTATCAATATTATGTACTCTTCATTATATATTAGCCAAATATGACAACAGTTAAGTTTGATGATTAAGTTTTTCATTATTTTCTGGTTTAGAGTGCAGTAATAAAAAAAATTGATGTGAAAATTTTACATTTAGCTGTATTACATATCAAATACCATTTTCTTGACTTTGGAACATATTGCTCCAAAGGAGCAGCATATATTGAAATATTTTTTTAATGTGAATAAAATAATCGGCAAACGGTTTTTGCTTCTAGAAAAGAAAATTAACACTGTGCAGCAAAATAAAACCTTCAAACTGCTTCTGACAGCATTCCGGCTAATTCGAATGAAAATGACCCCCTGAATCCGAATGTGACTACCGTTTTGTTACACGTACCAATTTTTGTAGAAAGGCCGCCCAGGTTTTTTTTTTTTTTTTCTTTTTTTCACTTTTCCATAGTTTTAGAGCTATTATTTTCCTTTGCAATTGAAAGGAGCGTTATATTGACTGCTAACATTATTTTAGAAGGCAAGAGAGGCTCAAAGTTCAAAGTCATGAACGCCGATAGCAAAACGGGTTCCCCCCCCCCCCCCGAAAAAAATATTTCAAAAATCATCGAAATTGATCTTTCTATTCTGGTTTTTTTGGAAGAGAAGTTTAATTTTTTTCCTGTGGAAAATCAAAGTATAGGACTCGCTCCTATGACTCCTCTGTCCGAAAAAATGTTCGCGTGGAAAATTTTTTTAAAGAAAAATTAAAAAGAGTAATCTTGTAACGGTCGCACGTTACATACGAGTCGCATTGCAGTTCTTCAGTAAAATAGACACTATTCTGGCTGATTCAGAAAACACCCTCCTCCGCCCCCGTATTTTTACAGTTTTCTACCTATTAATTAGTTTGGGGGTTTCTGGAAAAAGTGGTGCATCATGGGGGATGCGGTGGCCATACTTGGATTTCAGGGGT